>JADLZN010007878.1:0-205000 GCA_018155175.1 Sinocyclocheilus anophthalmus | reverse complement strand
TACACTATTTGTGCCTTTAACATTATGTAATAATCACTCCACTATGTGTTGTGACTCGTATCTAGCTGTGAGTATATAACACAAACCTCAAGGCTTTTATTCCTTAAGTCTGATGATGAGCACATTCACACAGCAAACCATCATGTGAACCTGATGTGAGTGTAAACCGCTGAGCTAAACAGATCACACACACACAGATGACAAAACACTGAACGAGTCTAGATCATCTGATCTCATCTGATGGCTAAAGTGATGAAGGTGAAATATTCTGAGGCTGAAGCGCTGAACCACACGACTCTCCATTCAGATGCTGGAGCTCAAAGCACCTGCGGTTTCCGGCAACCCTCAAAAACCCACCCCCCCCACACACACACTACCATTAATTAGCAGGAGAGGAGGATCAGGACAACAAGCCATTATTCAGTACACACACACTCACATTCACTCACACACTCACACTCACTCACACACACACACACACACACAGCGAACGTAGTTCCAGGCAGCTTTCTTGACCGCATTACAGCTCCATATCACTTCGCATAGTTAACTGTAATAACGGAAATTAGCATACAGTACCTATACAGCACACAGGAATTACTGCAATCACACGTGCTCGCACACACACACTACGGTCACGCAGCTTGCACAAAAAGGTGTTGTCAGCGCTGCCCTGACGATTTTATCAGTTAGCCTATATAGTGTAGCAACTTAAAGGCTACACATGACATTTCTCACTAGCGAGGTAATAACAGCTCTGTTTAGAGATGCTGCTGCAGAACACTGTTGAGGGACGCACAGAGGTAGCCTAATTCACACAAGCTCTCTCTCTCTCTCTCGTTCTCTGTGTGTGTCTGTGTCTCTCGCTCGCTTTCTAATAACTCCGCTTCGCGTTGTGGCCGCATCACCACCTCGGGTGTGCATTATTTTTCTAATAATTCAACGGCCCGTCGTCAATTATTCCTTACATATACCATGGTATTTACTTAACACTTCAACAAAAGCCAAGAAAAAGTGTATTATCATCAGACAAACAACAGATAGAACACCGAACAACTGACTGATGCCATTTTGGAAATAAAGATCCTTAAAAAACACCCACCTGTTGATTTTAACGTTAACAAAATTGACTACGGTTGATGTTTTTGGATGCACTGCTGCGTATTCTGAACAGCTAAATTAACTTGAATCACCATAATGTGATCAAATCATCATTGCGAAGTCAAACACATTTGTCTTCATAATCTGTCGTTAAAATTATTTTTTTTTCTCTGTTTTTCAGGTTTAAACACCATCTCTCACTGACAGATGGGAAACCTTCTTGAAAACATTCACCTGTTGCTTTTACAGCTAAGCACCATGACATTATACTGGTTTCTGGACCATACCACGGCAATGTCAAGCTTTTTGTTTTGGCACCAAGGTAATCCAATGGAATTCATTGACACACCATGCAGTGCCTCAGTACGTGACCATGGACATCAATCAGAGCCATGATATATATTAAATAGCACGGTATCATCAGAGTGCTGTATTGTAAGCATGGCCGGACTTACCATTGGGCTTGAGTGGGCTGCAGCCCATGGGCCCCGCCTTGTAGGGGGCCCCGCATTTGCCCGTTTATGTTTGTTTGATTTGATCGTTATATGCCAGTCAGAATTCAGAAATTATTAAGCAGCATTTTTTCACTGCGCAATGACATTGCAAGATCTAACGGGCAGCCGGGCCTACAGGCTTTACAAATACGGACATCGAGGGCCACAATCAAACAGATAATTGGGATTTATGATTATGCACATAGAAGAAAGGGAACCCGAGAAATCGCGTCTGCACCGATTGGTTTATCACATCATGGTTACTTTAAACAGCTCCATTAAGCCTTTAGCCTCAAAGAGTGCACATTTAGAAAGATAATGATAAATACTAAAATGTTTCATTGTTTCACCTCATTTCTTTACAGAGGATGATTCTATAGTACTATAACCTATTAATGTTCCACTAAATTATGCGATCATCTGATGAGTTGAGCGCTCTCTCTTGTCTTACTGCCATTACACATAGTGGGGAAGAAATGTCATCAAAATGATTTTAAATAAAAAAAATAGCAATTGAATGAATTTCTGTTTTTATAACATAGCTATGCCTATGATATAGGACTTAGCCTATCACACAAACAGTCCTATTTTTTTCTCGAATATCTGCAAGATCGCAAATGTACAATAAACAACAACTACAAAATTCAGTTTTGCTCCGTCAGAAAGAAAACAGAGCAAGCAGCAGAACCGCTGCGTCTCCGAACAACAGTGTTTTGTTCCTCAGCGTTACACGGACCAGCAAACGATTCAATCAGGCTATAAAAGTTCAGTCGTTTGCAAAGTTAAATGAATCAGCTTTTTAAACGAATCGGTTGATTCAACTCACTCATTAAGACAGTCACTTGCTGCCACCTAATGGCGGTTTTAATTTCACATTTAAAAAGTAGCTTATTCATTTTTGCAATCATTTAATATTTCTACATTAATAAAATTTTATATTTAAAACTTAACATTATGCACAATCCATCTATGAATTTTATTGATAGTGATTTCATTTGATTGTTAATAGCCAGCATGTCTTTTTATTCGATTGAATTTATTGATTAAATAAGAACCTCACATAAGAGGACACAGACATGACAATAACTTTTATAATACTAATAAGCCAACATCTCTGGCTTTTTTTTTGCTCAAAGTTATTTCAGGGTTTTGATCTCTCAACTGAGAGAACACATCCTGTTTATCATATTATAATGAATATTTAATATTACATTTAAACTTTGACTATAGCCTAGACGTGTTGCATATTAATTGTACTATTTATGAACCTCAAATCATATGTTTGTGTATTTTGTGTTACTCCATAATGATGTTCTATTTGAGGGCATTTGTAGTGTAGGTATAGGGCCCAAACATAACCTCAAGCCCAGGGGCCCCCACCCCCTAAGTCCTGCCCTGATTGTAAGGGTCTATCAACCTTCACGTGCAGTCAGACCTGTTTGTGAATGTATGTGATGACATGAAGTGTGTGTTTCTCACCTTCACCAGCAGAGCCTTCACCTCATCCAGATCTCCATGTCGTTCAGGGCCCACATAACTCCTTAGCCCCCATGTCACATGAACCCCAACACACACACACACACACACACAACACAAACCACACACAGATAGAGACAGAGGACACACACAACACACCCACAACATAGACAGCGACACACACCATATAGAGACAGGACACACACACACCACACACACAATAGAGACACACACACACAAACCACACACACACCCACACACAAGCATAGAGACAGAGAACACACAACAATAGAGACAGGGACAGCACACACACCCAGAGCCAGAGGCAAACACAACACACAGAGGACAGGAGACACACTACCACACACACATAGAGGACAGAGACACCACACACAAACACACCTAGAGACAGAGAAACACACACACACACACATAGAGACAGAGACACACACACACACACAGAGAGACAAGGACACACACCACACAAACATGAGAGACAGAGACACCCACACACACACCATAGAGACAGAGGACCCCACACACACACACACACATAGAGACAGAGACACACACACACACACAACATAGAGACCAGAGAGACACACACACACATAGAGACAGGACACACACCAAACACACCACACACACACACACACACCACACACAGACACACACACACACAAAAACACACACAAAAACACACACAAAAACACACACACACACACACAAACCCACACCACACACACACACAGAGAGGACAGACAGCCAGACACACACAGAGAGAGATCGCACACACCAGACGACAGACAGACAACAAACACAACACACACACACACACAACACACCCACAAACACACAAACACACAGACAGACAGACACAAACACACAGAGACAACACACACACACCCAGAGACACACACACACACACAGAGAGAGAAAGAGCCAGACAGACCGACAGGACAGAAACCACAAACACACACACACACCACAAACACAGAGAGCAGACACACACACACACACACACACACACACACACAGAAGACCAGACACACACACACACAGAGAGAGAGAGACGTGAGTGGAGAGGAGAGGAGAGAGGAAGAGAGAGAGAGACACAGACACCAAACACACACACACACACACACACACACACCACACACACGCGCGCACACAGAGAGAGAGAGAGAGGAGATGGAGAGAGAGAGAGGGAGGAGATAGACGAGAGGGTGAGTGGAGAGAGAGAGAGATGACACACAACACACACCACACACAGAGAGAGAGAGAGGAGAAGAGGTGAGAGAAGAGAGAGGAGGAGATGAGCGAGAGAGACGAGGACGAGAGAGAGGGAGTGAGAGAGAGGAGAGAGAGAGGACACACAACACACACACACCACCACACACACACACACACACACACAACACACACACACAACACACACACCCACCACACACACAGAAGAGCGAGAGAGAGAGAAGAGGGAGCGAGATGATGAGAGACGAGGGGGGGGGGAGAGAGAGAGAGAAGAAGAGACTGTTCTAGGGCCTGCGCTCGTAAACTGGCCCGCGCCTGCGCTGCGGGTGTTATTTCATCCCCTCGACTGTTTAACGGGTGTGTGAAGCAGCTCCGCGGATCACTCACCGGGTTCCGGGTGTTTTTCGGGTTTGACAGAAAGTTTGTGATCAGACACCGACGGGATCCGCCTGAACTGCAGCTACTAGCGGCACGAGCTTCCGCTACACACTGCGCCCACAGACACTTCAGAATAAGAGTCCCCGTCCACACCCACCACGGCTCGACACAACTGTGCGTTATATATACGCTACAATTACAACGCAAATGGAATAAACAGCCAGGCAACAAACACATTAAGACGATAATAGTGCGACTTAAAATATAATAATGATAATAGAAAATAATAAAACAGCAATAAATCAAAAAGGCATAAACTTGACCTGCGTCATTTCAAAATAAGAGTCTCATTTTCACTCACTACATTTGGTGTGTATACTGTAATATAAATCATGCTGCGCTAAATAAATATACAAACAAATATAGGACAGAAATCCAGCTGTTAATAAAAACGGTATATATTAACTTGAGAGATGGTACTACAGGAGTTATTAATGTTTGGGCTTCAGGAGGTCAGTCTGAAGAGTATTAATGTGCCGGTGGCGCACTTCATAAATCAGAGATTAAGTGGTTCAAAGCAGTGAAACTCAGTTTGTGTTCTGATGAGGATTTGCCATTCAGACAAATATAAAGATTGGAGGTGCTGCAAGGTTAATATAATCGACTAGTAAATCTCTTATTTTCATAAATAATAGGCCTAATGTCTGTCTAGTGGTATTAGTGCAGCTTTACATCTGTATTGGCATGCAAATATGTTTTATGCTAATATGTTCTTTATTATTATTATCTGTGGTGTTTCATAAATGAAATAATAAATAAATAATAAAAATACATACTTTTAAACGGTTGTGAATATGCATATAACAAGCTAACAAAAAATGTTCCACAAACGTTTCGCTAATGTTGTCATTAAGTTAGGCTATAAAAACATTATTTCTGAATGTTCAAAACCAGTTTAAAAAAAAAAAAAAATGTTTTTAAGCTGAGATCTGATGCTGGAGAGGACTGACAGGCATCGCTCCTGATGAAAGCCGTGGTTTGATTGGCTCGTAAATGAAGTTTTCTTCTATCATAACAGATAACGGAAACTTCCAGTAACATTAATAGAATGTGCATTCAAAGTTATCTGGTCTTTAATAATGTTATCAAAAGTTTAGTACAAAAACTTCATTTATAAATTGTTCATGGAACATTTTTTACATTTAAGATGTTCATTTGACATTTTTTTCTAATGTTATTACTTGTTTTAGAACATTCAAAAGTAACATTCTTTCAATGTTCTCAAAATGATGAAATGGAATGCTCCCTTAAAGGGATAGTTCACCCAAAAATCCCCCTCACGTCGTTCCAAATCCGGAAGACCTTCATCTTCAGAACACAAATAAAGATATCTTTGAGGAATTCCGAGAGCTCTCTGAACCTCCCATAGACTGCAAGGATCTCACGCGATCAAGGCACAGAAATGTAGGACATCGGTGGTTCAACTGTAAATTTACAAAGCTACGAGAACAGCTCTGAAGTTTGTCCCTCTGGATGAAGATAACCATTGTGTTTTAATGCACTGCTCGAGATTTTTGGCTTTTCATAATGTGTTGTTTCAGAGTAGAAAAAGGAAAACGTCCACACATTTAAGTATTGCTCTTTATCTATTTGCATTTGTAGATTTGGGTTATAATACAATTTTTAAAGGCTGTGTTTTTTTTCTCCTTCAGCACCAAAATTTATTCTATCCTGAGATTGACTGGGGCTTTATTCATACATCACTCACACTTATTTATTTAACATTTTATTCCTAAAAACATGGTGAAATGCTTTTTTTGTCTGGTTGTTGACAGTATTTTCTGATTCATCGAGTGATAAAAACCTCTAACTCTGATGTCAACAAAGTCAAACAAGTATTTTGAACTTGGCTTCATCCAGTGTTTAGATTTTTGTTCTGGAAATGTATGCAAATGAGTGCATATTTAATTACATGTGGCTTAATGTGTATAAGCAACATTTCAGAAAACATTTAACACAAAGACGTGTTTAAAGCATCAATTTGTTTAATGTTTTAACAACGTTTTTTACAGTTCTATGAATTTTAAGGGAACATTCCATTGTATAATTTTGCAAACATTACCGTAACGTTACTGTCGAATGTTCTCTGAACATTCCAAGTAGTAACATCAGATAAATGTCCAACTGAAATATTTCAGAAAACAGTTTTTTTCCAACATTCTGAGAATATTATTAAATACCAGATAACTTTGAACGCACATTCTATTAACGTCCCTCGTTCAGAACTTTGAGAAAACCTTGCCTGAACGTTCTGAGCATGTTCTCTGCATACATTTGAACGTTTTGTGTTTGCATAACAAAAGTTGTTCTTCCTGACACTGCAGCAGGCGAACACCTTTGATATCAATGCATGTATGAGCTCCTGTGCCCCGTGTGTTTGCAGTAATTGCGCTGCTGCATTAGCATGAGGCCTGCAGGGCCACGCGAGACCCTCACGAGCTCAAACCACTGCATATCATTAGAGCAGCATCTCAGGCTGCTGTAAGGCGGCTAATGGGCGGCGAGCAGCTGCTCTCTTGGGCTTTACCTGCATTCTGAATTTCCTTCAAGCGGCGCTTTATAACCCTCCTGACAAACACGCGCTCCTTTATAGATGTTTTTGTCCTCTAGCTGGATTGGTTTTCTTTTGAGAGCTTATTTCATGCAATAACAGTGTCATGCGGCGCTGTCATCCTCCATATATCAGCATGAGAGAGGTTATGTGGGAAGGTGACGGACTTCTGTGCTGTTTACGGAGGATGGGAGCTTTCCTTTCGAAGCTGATAGCTCTGATTGCTCTTTTCTGCATCTGCTTTAATGGTCTGATCCAACTCGAGCTTTCTAAAGACACTCTTCATTATAATTGCGAGCAGGTAAAGAAACTGGACGAAGCTGAATGAATATATCATTCAGTGACATGCCACACTAATAAACACCAAACCTTTATATTTGAGTATCGCCTGAACTAACTAGTTTAGCTGGTCAAGCTACTCACTGTGACTAAATCTGACTGCAAAAAAAGAGTCTAACAGGGACATTCTCAGACTTTTGGCTAACAATCGTGCCATCTTAAAGTTATGACCACGCGTTCTTCCAGTAACATTAATAGAATGTTAATTTAACATGATCTGGTCTTTAATAATGTTCTTTAAACGTTAGCACAAACAAAACATTATTTATAGATCTCTGGCACGTTTTCTAAAACATTTTAGTTGGATGCTCATCTAATGATTTTTAAATGTTACTAGGCTACTTGTTTCAGAACATTCAGAGAACATTCAAAACTAACGTTTCCATAATGTTTGTGGAATGATAAAATAGAATGTTCGTATTAAACTGTCTGTGAAGGCTCAACTTCACACAAATGACACAAATCTACAAAAGTTACATGAAATGTAACTTTTAATTGAAGTTTAATTGACATGACAGGCTAATTAAAGGCGTCATGTGCAGATGAACACATGAGGGGAGCATTCTCTAAGAACCAACTGCAGCCACTGATTTGTTTGCACACTTTTAGCTCTTGATTTACTAAATTAATTATGCAAATGAGGAAACATATAATGCAAAAGTTAGTTATAAGGCAATAACCCTAAATGGACTTAATTGACATTATTTAAATCACAGCATAACCTGACTTGAGCACATCTGTCATCTGGTTAAACTGGATTGCAGGATGTCAGTAAACAAGACACATAAGACTTTAATAATCTAAAATATTATTTATAGATCACAAAGAGTAAAATATGAAAAAAGTATTTTTAGCTGGAAGCGATGGTTTTGAAGGTAAAAACTTAAGTCATGGATTATTTTGTTTGTCTTCTCAGTGGAACTGATGGACTGGAGTGCTGTGATACTTGGGACAGTGACGGGGAAGGTTACTTTGGAAATGTAGTAGGTTACAGATTACAAGTTACCCTATTAAAATGTAATAAGTAGTGTAACGTTTCAATTACTTTATTAAAGTAATGTAACTGTTTACATTTGATTACTTTCTAAATTTCTAATGAATGTTTATTTGCAACTGTTAATCATTTTCAAACATATAAACCAGGCAGGGTTAACCTTACAGTAGCACTCAACACTGATTACGGTCAGACTTTCGAAATCCTTCATCACATGAATTAAGATTATATTTCAATTTTAAAGTAGACATTGGATGCAAAATTCACTTTTACAAGGTGTTTGAACATAAATGTGTGTTGGAAGTGTGTACACAACCACCCTAACATCATAAAAATCCATTCACTCCTTTTTTTTAATCCCCCAAAAACCTAAACAGTCTCGATCATCAAGCCGTTTTGATTTTCTGAGCAGTAAGATGTCATATTGTTCAGGCCCCGTCCACAACCACCACCTAGGACGCAGTGTATCGTTTTGTTTTTAATGGGAATGCTCCCTGAATACACCTAAATTTGTTTATGTCTGCACAAATAATTGGACACCAGAATGCTTTTGAACGAGGTTTTCAGAAAAAAAGTTCAAATTCAAGGATAGATCAGTACCCAGTGTTCGTGATCCAGCTGCACCTCCAGAAGAAGTAAGTTTGACACTTTATATTTTTTTATGATTATTTGCAAATCGCCATTAGCATTTAAAGGGACATGCCCCAAAATGAGTTGCTGTGAACAGAGCAAGGTAAAAAGGGTGTTGTTTTACACGACCACTGAGGAATTTTAACCAAAGTATGTTGCAGACCGTTCATGAAGACCCTAAAGAATAATATCAACTTGTGGAAGATCAATGTCCCCTTTGAAGCACAGCCACCACAAAATCAGACTTACTTTGAGATCATTCTGAGGTTAAAAAAATATGGTTATGATTTTAATAAGTATTTAATCAGCTATGATACTGGTTTTGGAATCAAATCTTTACATAGCTATGACAGTAAACACTTGAATCTAACAATGCCTTGGAAAAAAACAGTTAATCTTTAAAAAATTAAGCATAGCTATACATAAACCCATATAGGAAATAAAAGAGTCATCGAATAAGCATGTTCTTAACTCCTTAAACATTGGTGTTTCATATTTTAGAGCAGTCACTGCAATTTATGAAAGAAATCAATTAAATCTGTATGTGGGAGTGTGTGTGAAAAAAAGCAGATGTAACCCCTTTTGTAATCCTTAACATTTTAATAAGTAACTGTAATTTAATTACACATTTTTTCTCAGTAACTGTAACTGATTACAATTACTTTTATTTCGTAATTAAATTACGTAATTCCGTTACATGTAACTTAGGTAATCCCACGAAATGCTGTGGATTATTGTGATGTTTTTATCAGCTCTCATTCTGACGGCACCCATTCACTGCAGAGCATCCATTGCTGAGACAGTGATGCAGTGACACATTTCTCCAAATCTGATGAAGAAACAAACTCATCCTAATCTTGAATGACCTGAGGATGAGCACATTCAGCAAGCTTTCATTTTTGGGTGAAATATCAAAACTTAAATATAATTTGCATTACCATTAAACCAAAACTAAAATCGTAAAAACATTTCTTGGCTGAAAATTTTCTGCAGTTCCATTTTGTGAAGTACTTAAAAAGATCTGACTCAAAAGAACGATTCATTCACAAATCGCTATATTTTGCTCATCATATGAACCTGGTACCTTGCAAACACATTTTAATTGATATAGACCTGATCACTTGAATGACTAGAAATGGTTTAAACTGAGAAATCTGCTGATGATTTCCATTTTTGTGCACAATGTGCATCAGACAGGCAGTGAACGGACTGTGAACGTACCATTTAAACGAAGACAAACAGCAGCCGGTGTGTATTAGTGTGGAGGATCATCAGACAAAACACTGATGCTCATGATGCTTCTCTGCAGACGGCCTCTCCTGCCCACGCGGATCTGAGGAGCACACGGTTTAATGAGACGCACACACGAGCCTCCTACAGACGGTCTGTGTGTGTGTGTGTGTGTTTTTGTGTGAGAGTGTGTGTGTGTGTGTGTGTGTGTGTAATGTAAGTGTGAGCGTGTGAGTGTGTGTGTGTGGTGTGTGTGCGTGATGTGTGTGTGTGCTGTGTGTGTGAGTGTGTGACGTGGGGTTGTGTGCGTGTCGGTTGTGGTGGGGGTGGTGTGTGTGAGTGTGTGTGTGTGTGTGTGAGTGTGTGTGTGTGTGAGTGTTTGTGTGAGTGTGTGTGTGAGTGTGTGTGAGTGTGTGTGTGTGTGTTGTTTATGAGAGTGTGTGAGTGTGTGTGTGTCCAGCAGGAGGCAGCGTTCTGGAACACATGCAGACATTCAGCTCTGCCGTTGCTTTCTCATCATTCCTGCTCTGACAGAAACAGAAATAGTTAGTGCTTCTTTTTCTTTTTTTTTTATAAATATTTCACAACTTTTATGATTGATTAAATATTATGGATGGATGGATGTTTTGCTCTATAGTTCATTCAGAGAGGATTATTATGGGATGTGAAGTGTGTTTTTGCAGAAGGGAGGGGCTTCATTCTGTTCCTACTGACCAATAGAAACAGGGCTGATATACACACGTCCTGTTTACACCCTTCATCATTATCATCATCACCACCACATAAAGAACATTGTCATTATATACATTATACTAATCATATCTAATGACCTCTGAAGTGTCCTATGAGATTTTTGAATTGCTGCTGATTATATAATTCATAATGCTGAATAATGGACTAATTACAGTCATTGTTCTCAGCCGAGATACACAAACCTAGTGTGTTAATGCGGTTATTCAGAGAGCGAAAGGGACATTTGGAGAGCTTGAAATAGCGGAAAACGTGGATTGAAAATGCTGTGAAATACATACAGACAGTGGACACACACACACACACACACACACGTTTGTTTCTGTGAATTGTGGGGAATTTCCATAGACTTCTATTGTTTTTATACTGACCAAACAATATTTTCTATCCCCTAACCCGAAACCTACCCCTTACAGGAAACCTGTTTGCATTCTTACACTTTCAGATAAACATCATTTACTATTTTTAATAATTTTTTTCCCTCGTGGGGACCGCAATGTCAAAAATGTCAGGTTTTACTATTTGGTTTTACATTTGGTCCCCACAATGTAGCATAAACAAGTACACACACACACACACACACACACACACTGCCTTGGGTGCGTTCTTCTCCATCAGGTTTTATGTGGGAAACAACCTTCCAGGCTGAAGTAAAGGAGAGCGTCTGCCTGTGGGACACAAACACAAACCGCTCGACCTCAGTCGACCCTCATCTCACTCGCTCACTAGATGTGGTGTGTGTATTCTAGTGAGTTTAATAGACAGCAGGGTCCCTACTGATTCTGATAAAATCATTGCGATAAATAAAGCGTTTCCTCCTGGAGCCGCTGAGATTAGAGCGGGAGACGCTCACGACGCAGTAACGCGTTCAGGCAGATGTCTAGAGGTCTAATGGCTGTTATCACGCGGCTCCTCTGGGCTCTGAGGTTCACGCCGCATAGAGATGATATACGGCATTCAGCAGACAAACAATCAGACGAGTCCCGCTTTAGCTGTGAGCATACACACACAAACATTCGTTTATCTGTCATTTTCCACTGGCTTCAGTATTTTCTATTCTCTGAACTCTCACGCAAATGGTTTCACATTTTCACAAGACATTTCATAGCTGTTCATCAAGTTGTTTTCCTCACAGAAACTGTTAGCTGTTGGTGATTGCAGATTTTACAGCCTTTGTGGGAGTTTCTTGAATTTTTAAAATGTTCATTTCAGATATATTTTTGGGAGGCAAACAATTTTTTGCAAAGGGAAATTAAGCTTAATAATAAAAACATCATTTACTCACCCTATGTTGATCCAAACCTGTAATACTTTTCTTCTCTGAAATATAAAAGATGTTACAGTGATGATACAGTGAAGTGAATGGGGGATGAATGCTGTCAAGGTCTGATAGAACGATAAATAGATAGAACTATAGAACGACAGAACAATAGATAGATAGAACGATAGACAGAGTAGGTTGTGTAAAGGCTGTGCAAACACACACACACACACACCTTCTAATGAAAACATGAATATTTCTGCATGAGTTGATTCTTATTAAGCTAAAGCTGCAGCTCCAGAATAATGAGTGTTCAAACTCCTCTCACATGAACTAAACTGCACAGCAATTACACAAACACAAACAGAACAAGTCATTTACACACATTCAGCTGCTCTCTCTCTCTCTATTGTCTCAGTGTTCATCTACCTCATGAGGAATTAATTAATGCAGACAGACACTCGCTCTGTAGTTCAGAGGAAACGCCAGTGTGTGGAAATATAACCTGTATATGGAGACTACCGTATATTTTTGTGGTTGTTAATGCTAATTTTGGGTTTAATCAGGTTAAATAAGGAACGTATGCATATTCACCAAAACAACAAGAGAATATGGTATTGTTAGTTGATTATTCATCAATTTATTGATGAACTAGTCAATTAGCTTGAATTGATATAAAGCAGAAGTTGCCATAACCAAGTGAGCAGGTTATAGTGCTGATTCTGGAGACACAGACGCCATTCTCTTCTCTGGTACACTCTTAAAAATAAAGGTTCTTCACGATGCCATAGAAGAACCTTTTTCGTCTCAATGGTTGCATAAAGAAGCTTTAACATCTGAAGAACCTTTCTGTTTCACAAAAGCTTCTTTGTGGTGAAATAAGGTTCTTCAGATTACTAAAAGTTAAGAAAGAGATGGTTCTTTAAAGAACCTTTGACTGAATGGTTCTTTGTGGAACCAAAAATGGTTCTTCTATGGCATCGCTTGAAGAACCTTTTGAAGCACCTTTATTTTTAAGAGTGTAAGTCTGGCAAACCTTCTATTATTAGACTAATTGTGTGTTTTATGTGTGTTTGTATATTCTGTTAATGATGGAAACATTGGTGACGTTCCTCCTCACTGGATCTCTGATACAAGGTCTCATTCTTATAGATTATTCCTCCTTTTAACACGCTTTTTAATTAATATTATGAAAGCACTTTCATGTGACATTTGTGATATTAAAGAGCAATAAGTGCTGATACTGACTTTGTATGATTACTTCCTTCTGTTTGTGTTTTAGGTGTTTTTTGTGGCTTCAGTATCAGTCTGTCGCTGAGAGTAGAAGCTCTAAAAGGATCCTGTGTTTTTATACCCTGCACATTTGATATTGATCAAATACTTAAAAATTACCTCACTGATCGTGCAAAGAGAAAATGGTTTAAAGGCAAAACACTCCAGTTTGTCTCCAGCAGCCCCAACACTGGACTGTTAAAAGGAGAAATATTTGGCACTGCTACACAGAAAAACTGCACCACACGCTTCGAAAATTAATAAAGATATTTCTTCAGACTTGAAGCCAATGGTGTACTAAAATATAACTATACTCCCAAGTTCAAATTGCCGTCTTAGGTGAGTGTCATATTGTTCATGCTGCTTCTAGAGTGTGACTCGACACAAATTAAAAAGAAATCTACTACTGAACAATATGTACCTTCATTTTTGGATATAATAATCCATATGATCTTGTAATATCTCTATGTGCGTTTCAGGATCTCCACCCAAACCCACACTGAGGGTCTTTAAGGATCAGCAGGAGGTGATGAAGATGGTGGAGGTGATGGAGGGAAGTTCAGTGAGTCTGCGCTGCTCTACTAAGATCTTCTGTCCGTCTCGTCCACCATCTCTCAGATGGAGCTCATCTCTCAATGAGAACGTCACAGAACAGCAGTATCAGAACCAAACTGAGCTCATCTCTGATCTGAACTTCACTGTTTCTCACCGTCATCATAGAGTCACTTTCACCTGCACTGCAACACACCAGCTACAGCAGCCGAGCACAACACAAGAGTCCCGGATGCTACTAGTTCAGTGTAAGACAGGAATTATTTAAATCTATCCTGACTTATCATCTATAACTAGTGCTGTAAATCATAAAGTATTCGCCTGAATGATTTTCTCCTACATTAGGTGCTCCTAAAAGCACTTCTGTGAGGATAAATCCAGCTGGTTTAGTTCTGGAGGGCCATCTTAAAATGAACATGATTATATACAAAACTCATCTTTCTCTTTGGCTTTTGGTTCACTGTTTATCTTGAGTGCCTCATTAACATTTACTGTAAAATATGTTTGGATAGCGCGATCTGTTTCTCCATGACAGCATTACTGTGAGTTGTGATCAGATACAAACATGATTTTTCTGAAGTCTTTTGAGTTATTGAACTAATGAAACTGGTTGCAAGGCGTTTGCACTTAACTGGTTTGGTGGGGGGGATCATGCATTTGGGTGTCTTGGTGCAGCATTTAGGCATTTATTTTAATTGCAAATAAAATGTCCATACATTTGTATTAGATAAGGCATTCATAAGGCAGTTCTTATCTGTTAAAGGGATAGTTCACCCTAATATGAAAATACATTTATTTGCCCTCAAGTTGTTACGCGTTAGTTTCCCGTTTCAGTGTTGGTGAAACAGAATCAAACAGTGACGGTAGCCTTGAGTCAGCTGACAGGAAAACAAATATTATGGAAGCCAATGTCTACTGTCAACTGTTTGGTTATCAACATTCTTCAAAATATCTTCTTTTGCGTTCAACAGAAGGTTTGGAACAAGTGGAGGGTGAGTAAATGCTAATTATTTCCATTTTTTCTATCCCTTTAACACTGTTCGATCAGTGACAATTCAGGGAGAAATGGTGAATAGTACTAACTGCATATATGCAACGGTAAGAATAAAGATAGTAAGATATTAGAACATTAACACCGATTGTCTTAAAAAGGCTTTACAAATAAATTAGATGTTACAAACTCGTGAGGGTTTGTCAGATGCGCACCAGTAAACCAGTGGGACAAAGCCACAGATGCACACTGAAGGAATCAAAAGACCAAGAAAGACCGCAGACTGATGACAGGAAAAAAGAAAAAACCTAGGAAAACCACACAGAAAACCCTAGCAACAGCATATTAGTAACAAACAAACAAACAAACCTCAGAAACGCCAGTTGCCACTATCAGCAGGAGAATTGGACATAAAATTTACAGTATTTAGTTTAAGGCTATTAAAACAGCCAAGCCATTAGAATCCTATCATAGTCCAAAGAATTGAAACTCAGGTGTCATACACACACACCACACCACACACACAGACCACACAACAACACACACGCACCCACACGCACATCTCTTAAGTGTAATACAATCACTGTATGCCCAGGGCGCGCCGTCGTGCTATGCATGGATTATGGCAGGACACATTATTTAGCTGGACAAAAATGTATGGCTCCGAGACCATTAAACCAGGAGCTTGGAGCGCAACTGAGGCAAAGCCACGGAGGAGAGGTCTGTGACATGCGCACACCTATGATTTAAACCGCCCACGGTCCTACAGAATTGAGCCCGAGTGTTATAAAGCGCCATTGTTCTCCATCAGACAGGAGGAGCAGAATTCATTCAGCATTCGTCCAAGAGCGATAAACTCTTCATTAGAACTCCAGACGTCTGTACAAAAGCACTGGCACTCATGGCAAAGCGCAAAACTCTACGTAAAAAGTCAGAAAAACACAACTGACATGAGATTACAGCTGTCTGCCAAGAAAAAAAAACAATGAATGTTGCTTGTAAGAAATAACTATTTCATCATAACACTTCTGAAGAGCCGTCAGCGCAGAAAAGGCTGTCAGGATGGTGCTGTTCCAACATCTACCAGCTAACTAGACTATGTTAACTCTTGAATGAAAGTATGACTTAGTCAGGGCTGCCAGTTCTACTTATTATAAATGACTTTGCACTTGTTTTGTTCTGGAAGACACATAAATTAAGACAGTCGCAGGTTGCGTTTTCATTTAATGTGTGTGATGATGTTTTTCTGTCTGTCAGAGCCATGGGAATCTCAAATCTATTTCTTTACCAGTCTATTTTGACATCTGAAGTAATTAGATTCCATTACAAGCTGTATTTGATGCAACAGTAAGACATTTCTATCCTTTATACCTTCCTTTCAACCTTTTATTCCACTCTTGTGGGTCACATTTTTATCCTCAGTGGTCAAGTAAGATCAAAGACAATAAGCATCACTTAAAAAAATTTAATGATTTTTCTATATTCCGTTTCATTAATATTTAATCTTTAGTATTTTGAGCAGATTTAGGATTTCATGATGCACTCTAAAAAAAATGTGTTGGCTCAACAAAAAACATTTATTCTCCTTATCCAGTTCTATGCAAACTATGCTGGGAGCTAGAAATCTACCGCCCAATCTCCAAAGTTAACAAGACAATTTTACTAACTTAATTTTCTAGGAAAATCAATTAATACAAAACTTGAGTTTGTTACACACAATATTAACAGAACTCGCTGAGACTTTTAGGTTTCAAGGTTTACCTTGCAACCATGCATTTTATTTATTATTTTATTTTACATTCATTTTTAACAGGTCCCCTTATTTATTCTTTAGAGTGAACTAACTACACAATATTCACCTCTAAATGATGCACCACTATATAAAATGATATATATATATATGTATTAGAAACTATAGAAAACTATTTATAAGAGTATTTTCAGACATACATACTTTCATTAGGTTCTGCACTTGAATATATATTTATACACTTTCAAATTGTGGCTGATTTGTAGATTGTGCCATAAAAATTGCTCTGTACTTTCCTACTTGCAATTCAATTCCTATGGTGGTCATTTTTGACTCTGAAAATAACAAGGGAGAGTATTGTGAGTACAATTTCTTTGTGTGTTCATATGGAAAGTGTCATTAACGTTACCAAGTTTTGCACCATTCTGATTAAGTAAAAAATTACTGATGATCACCAGGGGGTTCAAGGTTCAATAATAAAATTAATATCTGATTTAGATAGCCAGGGAAAATAAAGTGTCTGGAGTTTGTGTATTAAGAGTTTTGAGCACAAAAAAAAATCTAATTCTTTTTAATTAAGTGCATTTATGTCCTGGTGAGATGGTCACATAGTTGGAGGACTTTTTTTGTAACAGACTAGAAAAGAAGGAAAACGAACAGTATTTGTGGCAGAGCATTGAAAAAATGTTGGGCTTGTTTTTCCGGACCAGGTCGATTATTTCTCAGGCAAGCCTTTGCAAAAGTGCCCTTAATGAAGATTCAGATTCACAATCAGATTCTGAAGATCAGACTCATGATGAATCAAAGCTTCCTAACAGCAGGACGCTCCCTGACCCTCAATGTTTTTGTTTTAACGGCAGCAATTATGAAAGCGCTTTACTAACGAGCATATGTGGACCACCGTCCTCGCTAACAAGTCCCTCTAATGAGATCATTAATTATGTCCCCCAGCAGCTCAAATCTGCTGCATCAACATGTTGAGAACAACACAAAACCGGCATGTGGGGTGTGAGAGAGCAGATTACGGGTCAGCGTGAGACCACACGAGCGAGCCGCGAGGAGACGTGTGTTTTAGAGCGGCCGCCGTCTGCTCTTAAACAGCACCATCTGTATGAGAGAATGAACGACCGTTCCCTGAGCGTCTGATGCTTCAAAAAAATAGAAAGAGCTGCCTGAAATCATCAACAACCAGTTTTCATTGTGAAACTAAATATGAACTTGAATTTGTCTTTAAAGATCATTCATTTTATAGTTCTGGGATCTTACTAGATGACAACTGCTGACTCATTTGTGTCTATTTTATTTCGAACACAAAATTAATTTTTTTTAAAAACTGCCCTGAGCAAACACGGAGCAATAACGTTTTTCTTTTGTTTAAAGTTGGAACCCAACTAACAGAGAACAATCTCAGAACTTTAGCTAATGTTCTGGAAAGGTTCTCTCGAAGTTATGAACAAACATTCTTCCAGTAGCATTAATAGAACGTTCATTCAAAGTTACCTGGTCTTTATTAACATTTATCCATCATCCATGGACCATTTTTCTGAAACATTTTAGTTTGTAAATTTTGTAAATTGTACTTCAGATGGTTCAGGGGACAAAGACATTTGCAAAATGAAGAAATGGAATATTACATGCATGTTTTCGCTAACGTTCAAATAACCAAGAAAAAAAACAAACACGTTTTTTAAACATTCTGAGCATTCTGAATTAACATTTTCAAATAAGCAAAACATTCTTAGAGCGTTCTTCCAGTAACGTTAATAGAGCCTTCATTCATATCTGATCTTTAATGTTCTTAAAACGTTAGCACAAAAACATTAATTATACAGTGCTGTGAAAAGGTTTTTGCCCCTTCCTGTTTTTTTTTTTTTTGCATATTTGTCACACTTTAATGTTTCAGATCATTAAACAAATTTTAATATTACAAAAAAGATAATGCAAGTAAATAAAAAATTCAGTTTTTAAATGATGATTTCTTTTAAGGGAAAAAAGCCGTCCAAACCTACCTAGCCCTGCGTGAAAAATGTATTGCCCCCTCCTGTTAAATTATGAAAGAACTGTGATAGAAATAAAATCCCTTAAACAGAACCTTTCTGACAAAGTGAAGCATGCTTAAAGAGCAACTCATCATGCCGTGATCTAAAGAAATTCAAGAGCAGATGAGATACAGAATAGTTGACATGTATCAGTCTGGAAAGGATTATAAAGCCATTTCTAAGGCTTTGGGACTCCAGTGAACCATGGTCAGGGACATTTTCCACAAATTGAGAAAACTTGGAACATTGGTGAACCTTCCCAGGAGTTGCCGGTCTACCAAAATTACTCCAAGAGCACAATGATGACTCATCCAAGAGGTCATAAAAAAACTCAGAACAACATCTTAAGAACTGCAGGCCTCACTTGCCTCACTTGCCTCAATTAAGGTCAGCAATAAAAAAGAGACTGGGCAAAAACAGCATCCACGGGAGAGTTCCAAGGCAAAAGCCACTGCTAACCAAAAAGAACACAAAGGCTCGTCTCTCATTTGCCAAAAAAATATCTTGTTTATCCCCAAGATTTTTGGGCAAATATTCTGTTGACTGATGAGACAAAAGTTGAACTTTTTTGAAGGTGTGTGTCCCGTTACATCTGGCGTAAAACCACACAGCATTTCATAAAAAGAACATCAAACCAACAGTCAAACATGGTGGTGGTAATGTGATGGTCTGGGGCTAGCTTTGCATCTTCAGGATCTGGACGACTTCCATAATTGACGGAACCATGAATTCTGCACTCTATCGGAAAATCCTGAAGGAGAATGTCCGGCAATCAGTTTGTGACCTCAAGCTCAAGCACACTTAGGTTATGCAGCAGGACAATGATCCCAACCACAAACAAGTCCAGCTCTGATTCCGAATAAAACCATTAAGGTTTTGGAGTGGCCAAAACAAAGTCCGGACTTAAATCCGATTGAGAGGCTTAAACATCCATTCCGTCGAACATACCCTGGTCCAGTGGGCTGAATTAAACACGTTCTGCAAAGAAGAGTAGCCAAATTCCCCACCCGATGTGACAAGACTCATGTGGGCCATTTATGCACCAACCTTATTGCAGTTGTTTGCTGCAAAGCGGTGCACAACCTTAATAGAGTTTAGGGTGCAATTCATTTTTCACGTAGGGCCACAGTTAGGTTTGGACAGCTTTTTTCCCTTACTAAATTAAATACTCTTTAAAAACTGCATTTTGCTTTTACTTGCATTATCTTTGTGTAATATAAAAATTTGTTTGATGATCTTAATCTTTTAAGTGTGACAAATATGCAAAAAAAAAAAATTAAAAACAGGAAGGGGGCCAACACTTTTTCAAACCGCTGTAATTTGTTCACCGGAACATTGTTTTTTAGTTGAATGTTCATCTAACATTTTTTAAATGTTGCTACTTGTTTTAGAATGTTCAGAGAACATTCAAATGTAACGTTCCATTAATGTTTGCAAAATGATAAAATTGAATGTTCCATTCTTTTCTCCAAAACAAACAAAAAACCAACTGGTGATTTTGAACGCTTAGGGGGAACCTTCAGAACGTATTTGAATGTTAGCAAACATTCTTAGCATTCGTTCACCGAATTAGTGCGCTAACTTTCCACTGTTTTCTATGGTAAAACCGCTAGGCTAGACGGACGTTGTGACAGCTGCATACTCTGTGTCTTCACATTGTCTCATCATTACATACATTAAAAATGTGGTGCTCTAGTTAAAGAATTCAACTAAAAAAAAAAAAAAAAAACCCGTCTGAAGATTTTCAAAAACATTTTTCCATATTCCCTGCCCGCGTCTCGCGTTCGCTTTGGGGGGGGGGGGAAAATGGCCCCTTGACCCATTAGAACATATTTTTGGGAACATATTCTTGACCAGTCAAACATCTGGCTACATGAATGAGCAAGAATATATTAGTATTCAACAGGAGGAAAAGCACTGACGTGTGCCGTCAAAGACAAACAGCTCAAGCTAAACTATCAGCCCACAATCCACCGAGCAGCAGATGCATTTCAGATTTCACAAAACTTTACTGAACAACCCCTTGAGGAAAGTATGAGCAGCGCAGACAAAGATCTCCTCACAAAACACTGAAACAGATTTAAATATGAGTCGGTATCTCTGAGCGCATGTCAAGAGATGAGCGATGCTTTACGGGCCGCATTTCAGTGTCTCCAAACCACAAGACGTCATCGCCAAAAGAGTCTGATCTGATAGAAGTAAGAGTTTGACACACAGATGTGATCTACAGGTTTGAATGCTTGGCAAACGCAGTCCTCAGAGCTGTATCCCATTTAGCCACGCTTAACAATCGTCTTTAAGTAAAAGCTTTAAAAAAAATCAAAAGGGGCTTTGGTAACATTTTACTTATGTAAAATGCATTATAAAGTTATTCAATGTAATGCATTACATCTTTTCATAAACAATTGTAAGCAAAGTTAAAATGCATGAAAATATGTGAAGGTTATTTTGTCGTGTTTTAATGCACTATACTTTAGGAAATAAATAATGTATTATAACTGTGATTACAATTATTCATGTGATCATACAATGCCTTTACGGGTGCATCCACGCATAATTAATGCTTAAACAATAAAAACAAAAAAAAAAAAAAAAATATATAATGCATTATATAGAAAGGCTTTAAGTAAAGCGTTAACGCTTCTAATGTCGTAAAATAAAATGTGAAAATATCTTGAGCTTATTTCAGACATTTAATCACAAAAACCCATTAAAAACCATTGACTTCAGGAAGATAGAACCGGAAGTGTGCAAAATGTCACCCCTGCTGCACTCTATTAATCAGATGTGTTATTAATCAACTACAGTGGCTGCTGGGGGTTAAATGTAGTTTTCTCAGGAAGATTCTCTTCAAACTATTGCTCTGTCATTCCACCAGTTGAGCTGGAGAGAAAAACTGATGCCGGGTAATGCTCATTTCTGCACCTTGTGAATGTGACCCTCGAGTTTGTGCGCTCTCAGACAAACACTTGAGCATGAACTCTATGTTCACTATCCTTGTGTGTGTTTGTGTTCTGTGTCATTCTGTGTAACTGAACTGACTGAAGGATCTCTTCATTAGCAGATAAGAGCAAATGGGTTTAAACCCCTCGATTCTGCACACTGACCTCATTCTTAGACCATTAACGGCTCAGGGATTTGAGCACACAATTAATGAAAACGCAACTGATTTAAAGGTTATAGCAATACAGCAAAATCAGTCTTATTTCATAGCTGTGAGCGCACTCTTAAAAATAAAGGTTGCAGAAGGGGGTTTTCATGAAGAACCATTTTTTCCCTGAGTGTGAAGAGCATTTTAAAAATCTAAATAACCTTTTCCACTATAAAGAACATTTTATGCAATGAGAAGGTTCCATGGATGTTAAAGGTTCTAAATGGAACCATCAATGCCAATAAAGAAACTTTATTTTTAAGAGTGTATGCTGGTTTCAAAACCTATGACTTATTCCAGCTACAGGTAAAGTTCCCCATAATTTTCACTAAATTTTGAAAGGTTATTTAAATTTAAAATAATGTTTATGGAATGTGTCTTATGATTCAATTTGAGAACAAAAGAAATGTTTTTAATACATAAAAAAAAGGTAACACTTTATTTCGATAGTCCCTTTAGACTTCTATTAACAGTAAAGTAACTTTGCAACTACATGTCAACTAGTATTAGTAGAGTATTAGTAGACTTTTTGCTTAATATCTTCTAACACTTTCTTGTCAACTTATTCTACTAACCCTAAACCTCCCCTAACAGTCTACTCTGAGAGTTAGTAGAACTAATTTGAATTATTACATTGGGGGGGGGGAGTTACATGTAGTTGCAAAGTTACTTATAGTTAGTATAATGTCTGAAGTGGACTATCGAAATAAAGTGTAACCAAAAAAAAACTAGATGGCTTGAACATTTGAAAAACGTTCAAAAATAATATTGTCATTAATGCTTCAAAGTGATCAAATAGAATAGTGTTCGCATAACCAAGAAAAAAACATTCTTTAAAAATAAAAATAACAGGTGTTTTAAACATCGCGAGAACATTACAATGACTCTCCTTCATAACATTTTCAAAATGACAGAATGGAATGTTCCTCTAACGGTCCACATAAACCAAAAACTGTGCACATTTTTTGTTAGCTCGCGTACCGGAGCCAGAGCATCCATAGCTCTCTGCCCTATAACCACCCGGTGAATCAATTTTTAGAGCCAAAAGATTCATTCCAGATGGCGGATGAGCTAAGGGAAATTATTTCAATTATAAATATATTTTGTCCACTATAGCAAAGTATTGCAAAAGAAATATTCACTCTAAATGAAAAATAATAGGCTATTTACCCAATATGTGTATGGTGCTGTGTAGTTCTACACAGAGTAGTGTTACTGTCTATGTAGAGCATTTCAAACATATCAACTTGCTTTCATTGCAGTTAAGATGCTGTCTAAAAGCTAGCTGCTTATGTAGGCAGCTCACTAGCCGAGCTACTGTGTGAGGAGCATGGCAGTATTTGTTTCTGTTTTTCCTGTATGTGTACATTTACCTGGTGCTCTGTTTGAATGACACACTATATAAACAATCACGCTTTGCCTAATGGGTAATTAATCAGGGTCCCTGATTAGAGGTGATCAATTCCCGGCGTCTAAAGAGCACACAGTTAGGCAGCTCGCTCGCTCTGAATTAAACCCAATTAAACGACCCCTCGTGATTAAACCTGACTCAGAATCTCACATAACAAATAGATTTTTAGTGCTCAGTTGTGTAAAACTTGCCACCTTAATGCAGTCATTATATATGTATATATACACATACGTATACATACACAAACACTAGAAGTCAAAAGATTGTTTTGTTTTTTTTGAAGGCAGTACCAGGTAATCTCTGTCTCCCAAGCTACATTTATTTGATCAAAAATAAAGTAAAATGGTTAAATATTATTGCAATTGAAAATAGCTGTTTTCTGTGTGAATCTATGTTAAAATGTAGTTGATTCCTGTGATGCGCAGCTGAATGTCTCAGCATCAGTCTTCAGTGTCTCATGATCCTTTAGAAATCATTATATGCTGATTTGCTGCTCAAAAAACCTTTATTATTATTATTATTCCTCACGAATAATACTTATAAAAATGAGTCAGCAAATCCCCAGCAGATCATTACATTGTGACTATGATAGCACATAGAAATCCATTTGAATAGTAATAATTTCACATTATACTGTTATTTTTTGAACTTTTTTTACTGCGTACCATCCACATCATCATAAACTCAACCTGTTTAACAATGACACCACTACACACCGAAACTGTCATTATTTGACTCTGTGTGTGTGTTGTTTGTTTGTGTTTATCTGGTGCGAACGTGACTGTGGAAACCGTTTGGTTCACACTCCTGCGCTCATGTGTCACTGCCTGCATGAGGTTCGTCATGTCGCATCTGTTGTTTTATCTGTGGCTCTGGATGCGAAGCTTCTGCTTATTTCTTCTGTCCCCGTCATTTTCTCCTGCAAACACCAACCCACAATATCATCCCAGTATCCTCTCATGCCTCATGCATGCAGTATTCCACCATCAGAACGAGTGTGGCTGTGGTGAATGACAGAAAACACTGGCAAGGTGTTTGTGTGTTTCTTTGAAATGATGATATTCTCTTTGCGTGTAAATGAGTGAAAGAGAAATGAGTCGACGGCTACAGAGACACGCTCGACATCTGATACCTCATTTAATTTAATTCTGTGTCATTTTAAAAACGGAGGGAAATTCATCTGTGTGGCTGCACTAGGACTCTGGATGGAAAATAAATCATGGTGGGAAAAAAAGCGGTAAAAATTGAGACACAAACTGAGATGCAAACACAGAGAATCAGAATATGATCATGAGGCTGAACATCCCAAGAAATCAGCGAGAAAATAAAGTGCAGAAAATATGAGAATATAGTGAATAAAATGTAGAAAATATCAGAAAACAAAGTGCATAAAATATAACAACACAGTAAAAAACATGAAATGAAAATATATGAAATAAAGTGCAGAAAATATGAGAATACGGTAAAGTGCAGGAAATTTAAGAATATATTAAATAAAGTACAGAAAACATGAGAATACAGTAAATAAAGTCCAGAAAATATGAGAATACAGTTAGTTAAATAAAGAGCAGAAAATACGAGAATACAGTAGATAAAGTCCAGAAAATATGAGAATATATTAAATAAAGTACAGAAAACATGAGAATACAGTAAATAAAGTCCAGAAAATATGAGAATACAGTTAGTTAAATAAAGAGCAGAAAATACGAGAATACAGTAGATAAAGTCCAGAAAATATGAGAATATATTAAATAAAGTGCAGAAAATATGAGAATACGGTAAAGTGCAGGAAATTTAAGAATATATTAAATAAAGTACAGAAAACATGAGAATACAGTAAATAATATGCAGAAAATACCAGAATACAGCTAAAAAGTGCATACAATATGAGAATACAGTAAATAACGTGTAGAGATATTATTAAAGCACAGAAAACATGAGAATACAGTAAATAAAGAACAGAAAATACGAGAATACAGTAGATAAGGTCAAGAAAATATGAGAATATATTAAATAAAGTGCAGAAAATAGAATAAAGTATTATGCAGAAAATACAAAAATACAGTAAAAAGTGCATAAAATATGAGAATACAGTAAATAGTGTAGAAAGTTTTAGAATATATTAAATAAAGTGCAGAAAATAGGAGAAAACAGTAAATAAAATGCATCAAATACAAAAACATTAAAGTGCATAAAATATAAGAATATAGTCCAATTCAGTGTATAAAAATATCAGAATATATAAAAAAAGTGTAGAAAATATGAGAATACAGTAACAGTGCTGAAAATATCATAAATAAAAAGCAGAACATATCAATAAACACTATTTTCGATACAGTATGTGTGATAATATCAGAACACAGTGAACAGTATGTGAAAAGCAGTATGCAGTTTGTGAATACAGTATTCATTCCTAGTCCCAGAGAGCAGAATATGATCTATAAGAGCATGAAATGATAATTTAAGCTTGCTCGCTGTCTCTGTTCACTGCAGAAGGACTCTGGAGGCGTTTCAAAGAGTCTCACCTTGGCATACGTGTGTGTCTCATAACTTCACTGCTGACCTTCCCTCCATTAGCACTCCTCTCTGTCTGATAAGAGCGTGTTCTGTTATCTGGAACGTATGCCGATTATTTTTACCCAAGAGTCCTCTGATGAGTGAGTGTGTGTGTGTGTGTTTTTTGTTGAGAGAGTGTTAGTGGATAGCTAGCCGCTTTAAATGGAAACATACAGAGAGAAAGACAAGTGTCTCACACGTACACTGATAAGGACACTTCCGCTGCACTTACTGTAGGAAACCAGAGAAATAATAGTGCATAGGGCGAAACACCGGACACACACACACACACACACACGTCACACTCGGTCAAACGTGTGTGTGTGTGTCCGGTGTTTCGCCCTACATGCACTATCACCAACTAGGTTTACATAGTCAGACTGCATCATATCTTTTTTTTTTTTAGCTTTTTCCCTTTCTCTGTGGACTCTCCTTCCCGGAGACTTGCCCTGATTGAAAACAGAGTGTTAAAAGATGGTTGTTAGTACGTTGTTTCATGCACACTACGTTACAGTATTTAGTCTCTTCCTGCACAGTAAACTTTTTTTTTTTTAATTCAATTGAGTAAAAATGGTAAAATTATTCCATTATTAGCTGTTTTCTATGTGAATATCTGTTCAACGGTAATATTATGTTAGACGCAGCTGTATTTTCAGCATCATTACTCCAGTCTTCAGTGTCACATGATCTTCGGAAATCATTCTAATATGCTGATTTGCAGCTCAAGAAACATTTCTTATTAATATCAGTGTTGGAAACAGTTGTCCGCTTCATATTTGTATGAAAACCAGGATACATGTTTCTTTTTCATGATTCTTTGATTAACAGAAAGTTCAAAAGAACAACTTTATTTTAAGAAATATTTTCTAACATTTAAATGTCTTTACTGTCACTTCTGATAAATTTAATGCATCCTTGATGAATAAAAGTAGAGTTAATTTCTAAAAAAACAAAACAAAAAAAACAATTTTGTTGTGTGTAAAATTGTGTCACTACAAATACTAGAGGCAACAGTCTGGCATCTGTAAAAAGTCTCTAAAAAAATTACCTAAAACTAAAACCATAAAAATATTTTCATTACTTCAATTTGCTTCAAATAAACCATAAATGATCGAATGTACTGACAAAAAAAATCTTGATTGTATTTCAGTTACAACTTTCTCCACACGTCATAGTTGTTGTTGCATCTTAGTACTACATACCAAAACTAAATGAACTAAATAAAAAAATAAAAAAAAATTGATAAAAAAAAATCCAATTCAATTTGAATTTTTTTCTAGTTTCATTTCACTTAAATTAAAAGTGTTTGATTTTTACTTTATTTGTTTGTTTGTTTTTTGTCTATATAGTTTTTATTTCAGTTTTAGTGTTAGTTATTTTAGTACATGCCGCTAAACTAAACGAAAATGAGAAATGGATTCGTTCACCTTGACTGTTCAAACGCTGTTTAATCAGCGGCACGAGCTCCACGATCACTGACCCGCGCGTCAAACATGAGCAGTGCATCTCAGAGCCATCGCCGCTGCTTCTCCTGCAGTCATCCTGAAGGCACATTCAATTCAACTCAGGTTTAGTCGTATAGTGCTTTTCACGATACAAAACGTTGCAAAGCAGCTTTACAGAAAATTGTGTAAGTGTCTACATTACATTTAGGAGTAGGTTATTAGTGGTGACTATGACAGAAATGTACAGTAAAAATCATGCAGTTAGTTACAAATTGCATGTAATCAAACAGACGGTGAACACTATTAACTGCAATGATTATATGTTGCGATTAAACTTATAGCAAAATTTGGTGGTTTTGTATGTTGTTCCGGGGTTAGCATCGTTTGAGGTCTTCTGAGGGCTTGGCATCATCTCTTCGTAAAGGTTGGATCCCAGACTGAAGCTTGTGTGATTCCTAGTTGCCTCGGGATGCAAGTCTGTGGGAAGAATCTGTGGAGTGACTGTAAAAAACAGAGTAAAGCTGCACAAGATTCAGTTCCTCGCAGGTCAAACGTGTTTGAATCTACAGCAGAAACTCTGCTTATTACGTTCAGACGGATAGAAACTTATCTGCACTAATTCATCAGGGTTTGGGCTGCAGCATCAGCAGATTTTTTTGCATGCGGTTTGTTGTGAAGTAAAGCCGAAAGCTGATTGGCTGATGAGTTGTGATGGTCATGTGACACACTGGAGGTCAGGCACATCTATAAAAGAGCTGAACGTTTGACCCTCACCGAGACTCGTCTTTCACTTTTCACTCTCGCTCTTTTTATTCTTTGCTTTTCTGAATATGAATATCTCAAAGCAGTTTCGCTTTACAATAAGGTTAACATTAGTTAAAGAAATGAATTGCACGAAACATGACATTTTGAAGTAGAAAGACTGAAACAGTATTTCTGGTAAAACACACAAAAAATCTTCTTAAACAAAAAAAACGTCATTTGTTTATTGCTATTTATAACTTTGAAAAATATTTTTTACAGTGTGCCACTGAAGCATTTATTAATGTTTAATAAATAATTATTATTCATTAACTCAATTAATTTAGTTACAAAATGACATGCCAAAAATATGTTGTAAAATAGCAAAAATTATAATAATTACATTGTATGTGCATACTATTTTTTATTTTTTAAATAACTTTTTTTTAAATAATTGATAAGCACATTATGAAGTGTGAGTGCTCTTTTAAGACTTAAATAGTATTGTATTTTTTTTGTCAAATTTACTCAATAATCTGTTTAAATTACAACGTCCAAAAAAATTCTAAAGCATTTAGTACCACATAAAATAAATATGTATTTATCCATTAAATAATTAATAATTTATTAATGTTATTAATTTGGTTACAAAATGACATGCCAAAAATAATTTAAATAAGTAATAAATATAATATACAATAATAAAATAGAATATTAAACCATTGTGAATCATTTTAATTCATTAGCACGTTATGAAGTTGGAGTTTTCAGCTCTTTAAGCCTAAAATGCACTCAAAAAAATCTTTTATTTACAACTTTTTGATATGTAATACTAAATTATTTTGTAGTTCTAAAGCATTAGTTTCAACATTTACTAATACATTATTAAAATCAAAAGTTGTATCTGATAATATTATTTCATGAGCTTGAGGTAACACGAACTGACAATGAATAGTTGTGTTTTTAACTAATTCTAACAAAGATTAATAAATGCAATAACAAATGTATTGCTGATTTATTTCTAAGAAGCTGTTTTGAAACAATCTGTATTGTATAAACATGTGATTTCATCTGAAATGTTAGTATGTTTGAGTGAACACAATATTAACATATGCACAATTCATAAAACATAAACCTGCTTATTTCCTCACAGCGGTGCGTTCATCAGGAAAATGAAGTCTCGGAAAGACTTTAAATGGCAATAAAACCCAGAAGGGACATTTAATAAGTCATTTGCAGTTTATGGTGAAATGTAATTATCATTAATGCTCAGAAGTATGAAATATAAGTGAATCATCACTGATGTACAGACGAAACGTTAACACGTTTTTCATTTACAGTTTTGACTCGGAGATGAAATCATGATAATGTCAAACGAAACCTGTTAAATATCTTTAATGAATCTCATTTATAATAAATAGACCTGTAAATTAGATGAGTGATATTCTGTGAACCTAAACTGATGATCCGTAAAGAAGTGTTTATTTCATATGTGTATGTATCAGTGTGTGTAGAAATGTCTATAGAACTACACTTCTATACTAATGGGATGCAGTTGAAATCTATTGTGACGAGTGTTAAACTCTGTGTTCAACAGATAAAGAGAAAGTCACCAGCAAACTCTCACGCTGCTGATAAATGACTCAGATGTCTGTGTGTGTATCAATAATCTCTGGGGGTTTTATTATCGTTTTTAAAAGAAGGAATATCTGAAGTCATTTAAATTATGGTTCATATACAATGATATGAACACATTTCCTTAAAAAGCTGAACAGTGCAACTGCGTAATGTACTTAGCAAGCAAAAAAACTAGCTTTTTGAAACTTTTTCAATAAATACTTACAATGGTTTAATACACTATTTTATTATTGTATTTTAATACTTTTTACTAGGATTGATACGTCCATATCGTATGTATGTAATCCACCCGTTCCCCCAAATAAACACACAAGCAAATATTTTGTAAAATTGCTGCATTGAACTAAGTTAAAAAAAAAAAAAAAAAAAAAAAAATACTTTTTGAACTTTGTAAAAAGAAATTTGTATGGTTGCATGTACTATTGGTTTCATAATAAAAAAGATATAGTTCATTATTGTAAATATAATCATTAAATACTACATGAAATTAATAATCCGGATTTATAACATAATTGAGAAATTAGGTCTTTGGTGCTCCACCAGTCTTCCATAAATCCAAGCTATGAAGTAAAAAAAAACTATGAAACTTTTAAAAAAATATTTACATGGTTTTAATATACTTTTCATTACTGTCTTAATTATTTGAAAACAAAAATTAAATGAAGACATTAATAAATATTTCTATTGATAATTCAATTTTTTGTGATATGCCCAGTCTCCATAACCACCAAGCTAAACCATTCTGTAATTGTTGCATGGATTATAAATGAAAATTGTTTTCAAAAATATAAAAATATAATTTTTTATTATTCTTATTTAGAAATTATAATATGTAATTTTTTGCATTTTTTTTAACTAATGTATTAGGTATTAGTAATTAATTAACTAATTTATAAACTACATTTTTTAAATGTGATACTCCCAGTCCTCCACAATAAATACAGGCTAAAGCCATGTTTATGTAAATTACTGCACTGAACTGAATGACATTTTACATAAGAACTTACACAGAAATAATTCATAAATGCATCCAGATCTGACATTTGTGTCAGATATTCATTAAAATAATTGTACACATGAATATGTAAGTCAGACAATCATCATCACAAAATACACCCTGTCAGGCTGATCGGGACAGATGATTTATTCTGTGATAATGACTGTCTGACAGTACGTTATTATGCACATTACATGGCTACTTACTAAATAAATCAATAAATGTACATGAAATATTGATCTGAGTGTAAATTATTATATTACGTGGGAAGAAAGACTATAGTGGTGCGAAACAACGATCAATTATACAGTGTAACGTCGTTATAGATACATTTTTGACAGCGAAACGAGGCGACTGACCAATCAGAACGAAGTATGATAGAGATGTGTGTCATAAACATAAATACGAGCCTATCTCTCGCTCTCTTTATTCGCCTGCAGGGAACGAGTGACATTAAAAAGCTCCGGACTCCATGTCTCTCCTCACAGAACGCATAGAGAGCTAAGTACCACGCACACACACACACACACACACACACAACACTTTGGATTCTGCACTATAAAGCATGATGCTTGGGGTCATTTAGTGCAATCAGCACAGTCTCCTTGTGTGGTGTGTGTGTGTGTGTGGTGTGTGTGTGTGTGTGTGTGTGTGTGTGAGTGTGTGTGAGTGTGTGTGAGTGTGTGTGTGTGTGTGCGCGCGTTTCTGTGACAAATGAGGACATAAATTTGTATAATGACAAAGGTATAACAGGTATTACAAGGAGAAGGTGACTTTTCAGGACATTACCCCATGTCCCCACTTTTCAAAACGCTTATAAATCACACAGAATGGAGTGTATTGAAAATCTGAAATAGCAAAAAGTCTCCTGTGAGGGGTAGGTTTAGGGGTAGGGGTAGGGTAAGGGATAGAAAATACAGTTTGTACAGTAAAAACCATTACGCCTATGGAGAGTACCCACTTTTACAACAGTAAACCTGGTGTGTGTGTGTGGGTTGTGTGTGGAGATGTGTGTGTGTGTGAGTGTGTGAGTGTGTGTGTGAGTGTGTGGTCGTGTGTTTTCGGCCCATCGCATTCCGCTCAAAACCCGAGGCGACAGACAAGTAGGGAGGCATAAGAATGCAACTACTGAAACCACAGAGTCATCAGTTCAGCTGGCTAGTCTGAGTCTACTGTTAATGCATCATGTAAAATTAGACCAGGTTGTATTGTTAACTAAATGCTACCACACTAAAAACTAGCTACAAATGTTGTGTTACTGAAATGAATAAAAAAAAATATTGTAAAAAAAAGAGAAACTAACAAAACTAAAACTGTAAAAACGATTAAAAGCGTTCCGTGTTAAATAAAATAAAGGGACATAAAAAACAAATATTAAGATAAAAACTAACACTTATAAACCAAAGTTTTTTTTCAATTGAAATCAGCGATGAAATAAAATAAAACCATATAGATGAAGAACTTAAAAAACAACCACTTGTTTGTTGTTAACTAAAATAAATGCTGAAAGGAAATAAACACTGTCTCGGGGTGTTTTGTTCTCAAGTTCTAGTTCTCCCTAGTGTTTCCTTTGCCAGAGTGGTTTGGTTCATGTCTTGTGGTATCATTATTATTTGATTCCTCGCACTGTCAGCGTCCATCGTTAAGTTTAGTATAAATGTGTAGAGTGCCTCATGTTTTCTTGTCGAGTCTTAAATGTCATTCCATGTGTGTCCTGCGCTCCCTATGTTAGTGTTCCTTTTCATTTGATTTGTTTATTAAAAGTCAAGTTTTGAAAGTAATCTCCTCATCTCCCTCCTATGCACAGTGACAAAAACAAGTATTAGACGAAAAAAAAAAAAGTAAATAGTTTTGTAAGTTTATGTATTAACAAAGTTAGTATAAATATTAATTGAAAAACGTACACTCAGAAAGCCAAGAGTATTTAAAATGTTTTTGTTAATTGAAATAAAGTTGAAATAAAATATAAATATTAGATGAACAACTTAAATATACAAACGTAAATAACTACTAAATACAAAATTAAAAATAACAATTAAATATTTGTATTCGAAATAATTATGCATAAGATATTACAAACTAATAATGAAAAAAGCATGGGTAACACTTTACTTGAAGGGGTTTGCATAAGACTGACATGACACCTTCATAATCATGACATGACACGTGTCATGAATATGAAGGTTTTTTATGCAGGTTTATGACAACTGTCATTAAGTGTCAATCACTCAGTTATGTCATTTTTAATGCAAAAAATGACATTATTTGACCTAACCCTAACATAACCCTACCCCTACCCTTACCCCTAACCATAGCCCATAGCAAAGACATCTCAAACAATGTCATATTTGCATTAAAAATTACATAACTGAGCGAATGACACTTAATGACAGTTGTCATAAACATGCATAAAAAACCTTAATATTCAAGACATATGTCATGTCATGATTATGTAGATGTCATGTCAGTCTTATGCACACCCCTTCAAATAAAGTGTAACCAAAGCATGTAACAAAATTACTAAAACTGCAATTAAACTGAAAATGAAAATAAAAGTTTATAAAATGTATTAACAAATACTATAGTTGATATATAATATTAAAAACAGCATCAGTGGTAAAAAATAAGACAATCACCGACATTTAGAGCTGAAATATAACATTAAACAGACACTATAACACATCTATAGAAGACTATAAAAATCGTCTCGGTTACGTATGTAACCCTCGTTCCCTGAAGGAGGGAATAGAGACGTCAAGTCGGAGGACCGACGAAATTGGGATCTCGCTTAGAGGGACAAATCTACTTCGAGTGTAAACTAAACAAACCAATGACAATTAGGCATGCGATTATTGATCAGCTGCTGCTGATACAGGTGAGTAAGCTGAGGCAGCAGGTGCAGCGCTATAGGTTTTCGCTGAGAGCAGAGGCCGGTGACCCGGGCCAGCGGTGGTACAGGAGCTTGTGGCGACGGGACGTGCCGTCTGTCCCTTCAGGGAAGAGCGGTTACATACGAACGAGACGTCGTTCAGGTCGGTCACTATCGAGTTCAAGTCGGAGGACCGACGAAATTGGGATCCTACCAACGGGCCACAGCTACTGCCCCTTCCAGTGTCCTGTGGAAGCACCTGCGCCCCTACTTTTTGGCGTAGGCCAGGGCTTCTTCACAAGAGGACCAGCTACTGCTGCAATGGCACTACCCAATGAGTACGACTGGATAACACTAGGAAAACGTACACGTTCTACTTGGAACAGGGACGTTACAGAAACTCCAACCTTCCCGAAGGAGGTTTCGAAAAGCAAATACACATATGAACATTCCTAAGGTGCATATGGAAGATTGGAAGTGATTGTAACCCTCTTGGAATGGCAAAAGTCTGCCGGGGAAACAAGGCCTCGAGGCTATACCGTGGACTTTACACAAATGAGATCCACTTAGGTCTTACATATGGAACCCAGCCTTCTAACGGTTCTCGAGGATTCAGCGAGTGAAGGCCTGGCGCGGGACGCTCCGCCGTATGGCTGCCGAGGGGACGGAGGAACTCAACAGGGTCTACTGTATGGACTCTCTGGAGTGATTTTGCAAGCCGACCCGAAACCAGGGCCTCTCAGTGCTTCTACCCTTTGAGGTGAGAACACAGGAGGATACCGGCTCAAAATGAAGACTATAGAATCTAGCGAACGTGCGTGGGGTCGCCCAGCACGAAGACCTAACAAATATCTGTCAGCGAGGTGCCGAGCAGAGCCCGGAGGATGCCACACTCTGTTGAGTGAGCTAGCAACCTGAGCGGGCAGGGCACACCCTGTGCCTGATAAGCCATGGTGATGCATCCACTATCCAGTGGGCTATCCTCTGCTTTGAGACGGCATTCCCTTGGAGGTTCACCACCTGATCCCTGAATGGAGTAGCGGGAACCTTGGGCACATAACTGGGCCGGGGCCTCATGGTTACCTGGGAATCAGCCGGCCCGATCTCTAGGCACAAATCGTTGACCGAAATGTGTGCAGGTCCCCTACCCTTTTGATAGAGGCCAATGCCAGCAGGAGCAAAGTCTGCATTGAGAGGAACTTCAGCTCCACTGCCCGTAAAGGCTCAAACGGGGCCTGCTGTAGCCGTGAGCACCAGACTCAGGTCCCAGGAGGGTATAGAGGGGGGCCGTGGAGGATTTAACCTTCTCGCCCCCCTAAGGAATCTGACGACCAAGTCATGCTTCCCCAACTACCTCCCTTCTACGGGGTCGTGGTTATCAGTGATCGCGGCGACATGAACTTTAAGGGTGGAGGGAGACAGCCTGCGCTCCAACCCCTGCTGCAAGAAGGACAGCACAACTCCGCTCGGGCATCTCCGGGGGTCTTCTCGGCAAGAAGAACACCACTCAACGAACAGGTTCCACTTCAAAGAGTAGGCGTGTCTCGTAGACGGTGCTCTCGTTGAAGTGATGGTGTCAACTACCCCTTTGGGTAGGCCACCTAGAACCTCCGCGTCCCGTCCAGGACCATAAGTGGAGATTCCACAAGTACGGACGCGGGTGCCAGAGGGTGCCCCGTCTCTGAGTCAGTAAATCCTTCCTCAGAGGAATCTGCCAGGGAGGGGCTGTCGTGAGGAGCATTAGTTCTGGGGACCAGGTCCGGGTAGGCCAATAGGGCCACCAGCAGGACCTGCTCCTCGTCATCCCTGACCTTGCACAGCAACTGTGCAAAAAGGCTCACTGGGGGAAACGCATACTAGCGAAGAGCCCGAGGCCAGCTGTGTGCAAGTGCGTCCGTGCCGAGTGTTCCCTCAGCCAGGGAGAAGAACAACTAGCAGTGAGAGGTTTCTGGAGAAGCAAAACAGGTCTACCTGAGCGGCTCCGAAACGTCCCAAACCAGCTGGACCGTCTGGGGACGGAGTCGCCATTCTCCCGGGCGCACAGCCCGGGACAGCTCGTCGGCTGCCCGGTTGAGCAGACCAGGAATGTGAACAGCACAAAGTGATCTCAGATGCTTCTGACTCCAGAGGAGTAGGTGGCGGGCGAGTTGTGATAAGCGGTGGGAGCGCAGACCACCTTGTCGGTTGGTGTACGCAACGGTCGCTGTGTTGTCCTTTCGGACCAGTACGTGCTTGCCTAGTAAGCGCCCTTTGAGACGGCTCAGGACAAGGTGCACTGCCAGCAACTCGAGGAAGCCAGTGCAGTTGGGGCCCCGTCCAAAACCCCTGACACTGCAAGCCCGTTGAAAGTGGCCCCCCAGCCGGTGGTTGAGGCAACCGTGCAAACCACAGAATGCCTGGAGACCAGCTCCAGGGGCACTCCTGCCCGGAGGAACGCAATGTCTGACCACGGGGTGAAGGTTTGGCGGCAGGCCGGTGTCAACTGGATAGGAAAGTGCCGCGTTGCCACGCCCTACCTCGGGACTCGGCCATGGAGCCAGTGATGCAGCGGTCTCATATGGAGTAGCCCAGTGGCGTGACTGCCGCTGTGGCCGCCATATGCCCCAGGAGCCTCAAACAATTTCAGTGGGACCGCCATCCCGCTCTTGAATGTATTCAAGCAGTTCAAAACCGACTGAGCACGTTCCTGCGTGAGGCGTGCTGTCTGTTCGACCGAGTCCAACTCCATACAGAGAAAAAAGATCCTCTGCATCGGGGAGAGTTTGCTCTTTTCCCAGTTGACCTGAAGGCCCAACAGGCTGAAGTGTGAAAGCACCAAGTCCCTGTGCTCGCACAACTGATCCTGAGACGGGGCGAGTATGAGCCAATCATCGAGGTAGCTGAGAATGCGAATGCCCTGTTCTCTCATGGGAACAAGGGCTGCCTCAGTAACTTTCGGAAAGACACGGGGCGACAGGGACAGCCCCGGAGGGCAGGATCTTGTAGGTATGCCCCGCCCCTCGAATGCAACCGCAGAATGGCCTGGCGCGGAAGGATCGAAAAAGACAAGCTACGTGTCCTTCAGATCGATTGCTGCAAACCAATCTCGGGGATGGATGCACCTGAAGATGCGTTCCTGCATCAACATCTTGAAGGGCCGGTGAAGGGCCCGGTTCAAGACGCGCAGATCTAAGATTGGTCGTAACCCACCGCCTTTGTTGGGTACAATGAAGTAGGAGCTGTAAGACCCCTTCTTCATATCGGCTGGAGGGACCGGCTTTATCGCGTCCTTCGCTAGTAGGACTGCGGTCTCTGCACGCAAGACAGTGGCATCTGCTGCTTTCACTGACGTAACGTGGACGCCCCTGAACTTGGGAGGGCGCCAGGCGAACTGAATCGCATAGCCGAGACTGACGGTTCAAAGGAGCCATCGAGACGGGCTGGGTAGCTCTAGCCAGGCTCCCAGACGCCGCGCAAGTGGCATCAACGGAACTACAGGCGTACCCGCAGCGTGAAAGAACGCAGGGACCCGGCCCGGGCGTCTCTTTGCCGGTCCGAGGCGGGGTCTGAGTGTGTGCAACACTGACCTGCGTTTGAGCAGAGGGTGCGTGGGTAGTCGGTTGGTTCGTCCTCCCGATCCGCCCAATGCTGCTCACTGGCGAGAGAGGAGGGAGAGTGTGATACGCACTAGATCGTCCACAAACCCCCGTCCCCTCTGGGGACCCAAAAAAATAGAGGAATTGCTCTTTGTCGAGAATTGGGTACCACCGACCGAGGTCATTGGTGGAAATAGATTCTCCGCCCGGCCCTCCTCCGGTGGAGGGAGTGGTGTGCTTACCATCTCTTGAAGAGCACGTCCCTCCACCTCTGGTTCGCCCGTCTCCGGGCCTCTTGCTCTCCCGCTTGCCACCAGGTTTGGCGGGGGCCTGGACGGGCGGGGCGGATGCATGCGAACGGCTCCACGGCACGCTTGCTGGATGGCCGTCGGAGCTCTGCCTCTTGTTTGGCGGTGGCAGGCGGGGGCCCTCGGCGAAACGGCAGCAGAACTGCACCCCCGGCAGGATATACATGAGGCCTCAGTCTGCTCCTGTGCAGCCGAGAACTGCTGGGCCACGTTCTCGACTGCGTCGCTGAAGAGGCCGGTCTGGGACACGGGGGCTTTCAAGAATCGTGTCTTGTCCGTCTCGCTTATGTCAGCCAGTCACAGCCAGAATTGTTGCTCCTGGACCATCATAGTGGACATCTCACGAACCAGAGACCGCGCCGTAACCTTCGTCGCTCGTGGCGCGAGGTCCGCCGTGGTGCGGAGTTCTCTCTGAACTTCCGGGTCGTGACCACCCTCGTGCAAGTCCCTCAGTGCCTTGGCCTGGTGCACTTGCAATCACGCCGTAGCGTGTAAGGCGGAGGCAGCTTCTCCACCGGTCGTATAGGCATCGCTGGCCAGCCGAGTACCTACAGACCTGGGAGGGGAGGCACGGTTATCCCTGCCGGTTGGAGGCGGTATTAGGACCAACTGCATCGCAACCGACCGCTCCACCGGGGGGACCCTTGTAACCTCCTGACTGCCCCACCATCGAGAGGTGGTGAGGGAGGAGGATCCAGCAAACCAGTTTCCGGCAGTAAAAAGGTGCCGTACACGACCTGTTGAGCTCCTCATGCACCTCAGGGAAGAAAGGCACCGAGGCGGAGCGCTGAGAACCAGCACGGACCGCCCCGGGAACCAATCGTGCAACCTTGAGGGCTCGGGACACGGTGAAAGTCTTCACTCGAGCCCTACCCCTACGGTGGCCCGGGAAAGCATAGCCATTATTTCTGGATCCGATTCAGGCATTGCTAAAGTCCCGGAGGAGAGCAGCGCAGCCGAATCTTCATCTCCAGAAAGCTCTGGCTCACCCTCAGATGCGGCAATCGACATCCGATCGTCGGGGGGAGCCTCGGAAAAAACAGGTGGCACCCCCCAGGAGGGTCCAGCTTGCTCTTTTGAGAGCTCCGCAGGTTTCGCAGTGCCGGCGGGTTTGGGCATCACCGGAGGGGAATTCCTCACCGTGACAGTAAGACCAGTCCGCCCACCGCTAGAAGAAGGACGCCCCCAGAGGGAACCCCAGATCTAGGCAGCTGCACAGGCACTCCGCCCCCTTGCAGGTAACAAAGTCTGGTCCGCAACTCTGAGATGGTCATACACCCTTTGCAATGGAAGCATGAGCCATCCACGAAAGCCACCACAGCGTGCTTCATGCCCAGGCACGAGAGGCAGCGATCGTGACCATCACCCAGCGCCAGGTAACGACCGCATCCAGAACGCCCGGGTGATACGTTGTCTATAGCAAGACCCACATCGTCTTTATAAAGACGTAATGTCAAGTTTGCCAAGCAGCGTCGTCTTTAGAAAGACGCACCCGAAATTGCTCTTTTAGGGGAAAAAGCTCTTTTAGCGTGCTGAGGCGCACAGGGGAGATGATCATTTGCAACACAAACAGGGGGTAGTGCAGCCTGATGTGTGCAACCCCCTCGACACGGGAAACAACCACCGCTGAAGCGCCGTCCGCCAAAACACGAAGAGCTCTCCAAGAGCGCGCAGAACTCGTTCAGTCTTTTCGCTCAGTAGAGTAGTCAAGAGCAGAACGATCTGATCGCTCAGCTCCGAAGTGAAAAGCTGAATATGCGCTGCACCTGCTGCCTACCTTATACTACGCTGTGATGCAGCAGAAAGCTGGATGCAATAATCGGCATGCCAATGTGCATTGGGCTCGTTTAGTTTACACTCGAGTAGAGTGGTCCCTTAGCGAGATCCCAAATTTCGTCGGTCTCCGATCGTGACATTCGAGAGTGACCGACTGAAAGGGAATTAACATTTTCATTCCTGGTAAATTAATTTAAGAAACACGAGATCTGGTAACAATGGTTTAGGAAAATAATTTGGGTTAAACATGCAGGTTGTATGCCTCTGACGTGTTAATGCAGTACAGTTAGACACACACTCATATCATAAACCTACAGACAAACTGACCATAATGAGTACAGAATAATACAAATCCTAAAATAAATTCGTATGCATTTTCTAAATAAGGACGTCCTGAAATATCCCTAAAGTTTCAGCTTTACACAGTATATAAAGCACAGTGCAATGAATTCAGTTTTCTTCCTAACGGTGTAATTACATGTGTCTTTCTGAGATCTCACACACTTGCAGCACTGTCATTGTACTGTGTGTGTGTGTTGTGTGTGGTGTGTGTGTGTGTGTTGTCGAACTCAGTGACATTTCTGAAAGTTTAATAGCTTGTGTGCGTGTGTGTGTGCTGTGAGGGGATTTGACTCAGATTTGAACAGTAACAAAAGCATTTTAAATCCAGACTGCTTTAAGATCAGTGACCTGGTGAATCTGCTGAGAGGATTACAGCCACACACACAACACACACACACACACACACACACACACACACACACCACACACACACACAAACAGAGCATGCGTGGTGTCTGTGTGTGACAAAATAAAGCAGCTGAAGCAGAACTGATACACCACACACATACACACACACACAGAGCAGAGCGAGAGATAAATGAAGGAACTCATGCATTGTGGGATTGCAGCTCTTCTGCTGTCTGTGAGCTGGAGTCCGGTTCACTGTGGTTTTGTTCAGGGTTTATTGATTCTGGGAGGTCAAATTGTATTTTATTTTTTATTTTAAATTTACCATATTTTCTGTAATTTAAGTTATGTTTTTATCATATCAAACATGTTGCAACTTATATTCCAAAGCAACTTTATTTTACTATATATTCTGTAGTATAAGTTGGGTTTTTATAATCTGAAACATGCTGTGACTTAATTTCAAAGTGATCATTTTGTTACCATATAGCAACAGAATAAATAATGTTTTTAGTGTTATAATGTTTGTAAAAGTTAAAGTGGTATTTTACATGATTCTGAAGGTAATAATGTGGCTACACCTATGCAACTATGTTTTTGGTTTGTTTTTTCTCGCAAAATTGTAATTCTGACCTGGTGTGACTTATAGTCAAGTGAGACTAATTTGACAGAAAATATAGTAAATACTGACATTAAAAAGTTCAAACAGTTATAAAATCACAGAATTGTACTTTTTTTTTTAAATTTGCTATTTTCTATATATAAATTAATAGGTTTTGTCAAATTTGCTGATTGTTAATTTCTAACTTAACCCTGTTATTTCATGTTGTTTTCTGGTCATTCTGATCCAGAGAAGATTTTCTTTTTCCCAAAAATGTTAATGTTATCAAATTGGACTAAAACGTACTGATTTGCTCACACAGTGTATAATAACCAGTGTTGGGGGTAATATATTACAAGTAACGCGAGTTACGTAACAAGATTACTTTTTTCAAGTAACTAGTAAAAAGTAACGCATTACTTTTTTAATTTACAAGAAAATATCTGAGTTACTTTTTCAAATAAGTAACGCAAGTTACTTTTTTTTTTCCAATTTATTGATTGACAGCTCTGGTCTCGCCATGGCGACAGAAATCAGAAGATGTTACTGTAGTTCTAAAATAAATATGAATATGCAGTAATTCATCTCACTCACAAAAAAAAAAACACAGATTCAGTATTCCTCAAAATTAATAAAAAATAATGCAACTCAGAATATGACGCAAACCTGCAATAATTAAATGTTAAACAACACAAATATGCTTTTTGTATTTAATCCCATTCTATTTGCTTCTGTCCTTCGATGATCCAGTTCAACTTTACTAATAAACACAAATTACTCTAGACTAACGTTTGTGTGTCTTTTTTTATTGCTGAAGTGTGTTGAAATGTCTTCTTCTGCATTCTACTGTACTTTCCCTTCAGCCTGAGGCGCATTCATTTCACTTTTGGCTTTTATATTTGCCAAAAATATAACTTTTTTATTTAAAAAACAAAACAAGCAAGCCCTGTCCAGATTTAAAAAGTAACGCAAACAGGAACGTAACGCATTACTCCATAAAAAAGTAACTAAGTAACGTAATTAGATACTTTTTTATGGAGTAAGCAATATTGTAATGCATTACTTTTAAACGTAACTTTCCCCAACACTGTAATAAATGCTAAAAATTTTTAACGCTTTTCCGGGCTCATCTTAGTTGGAGGATACTTTTCCCCACGTGTGGGTTCTGGTCAAAAATGATCAGATTAAGAAAATGTGTATAAATCTCCAATTATGGGATATTATCCAACAATCTTAAAGTAAATTTTTTTGTCAACTTTTTCTTTCAGTTAGCACAGGTTTTGTATTTCTTATTAGAAGGGATTGATCGTAGGTCTCATTGATCTGAGCTCATGCTCCTCAGTTTTCCAGTCATTATTGCCAAAATGATCCACAAATAGTGCTTTGTTTCACTTAAAAACTGAGGTTTAAGCTCAGATCAATGAGGCCTAAGATCAATAAGTTTCAAAAAGAAACACAAACCTGTGCCAACTGAAAGAAAACAAGTTAATAAAAAGATTGAATCCAATATTTGGTAATAATACAGCATTACAAGCACAATTTTTCAAAGGCCGGTCATTTTTGAACGCCAAACTAGGTAATGGATTTTCACAAGGGTTAGCTGGTTTTGTTTTGCTGTGATAATTTATATGTACAGTTTCTGTCATGCCACACAAATTGAAGCTGAATTGTTTTATGGCCGATCGATGTGCTGAAAGTTGAACGGGTTCATCACATGACAGAGGACGGGTTATGATCATGATTCTCATGATTGGTTATTGATCACTTCAACTGTGCACATTAATGTGGAAAAGTGTCTGTAATGAAGGATAAAGCATCTATAGATCATTTATAGCAATAGCTGCCAACATAGACTATATTTTATAAATCGGATAGTTCCGGTCCTTGATTCTGAATGACTCAGTCACGTTCAAAGCTGTTGTAAATTACTCTACAAACAAACACCTTTGTTTACTTCTGTGGAACCACAAAACAGATTCTGAGGAGCTAATGTTAGCGGAAGACTACTGTCTTTATAATCATACACTTATTTGCTCACCTTTATTACTACGTGTATGGAATAACCGTGTTTTATAAAAGCAGTAACCCCCGTGAAGCCGTGCTTTACAGTGAATTTATAACACTCCGCTTCGCGTCGTGCCTAACAACGCCCCTTAGCTGTAATAAATTCACTGCACGGTTTCTTGGGGCTTATTGCTTTATAAAGGCATCATGTGTCTCATCACATGTATTATTCGTGTATAATGCCATCCCAGAATGCATGGCAACAAGCTCAGTGAAAAAATGTCGGAATAACAAAAAAAAAAAAAAAAAAGATAATTTCACTATTTCTATTATATTAACCCTGTAAAGCCTGGACAGCATCGGTGGTAACACAAATGTATAAATGATCAAATCTTTGCTGTAAAACCTGTTGCCTTTCTGTGCCTGATTGATAGTTATAGAGTTTTTTTATCAAGATTAAAGCTCTTTAGTGAAAGGGTACACGTCCAGCTTAGATGGTGTTCCGTGTCTTTTGCTGTCAATCTTGATTTTAATAAGTAACACGTCAGAATACATGCCGTACTATTTCCGATTGAAACTTACTGCACTGCCAGCGCCGCAGCTTGACTGATTCTACATCATCATTTTTTAGAAAAATCAGTGTGTCTCAAATCTGATCATCAGGATGTTTTGAGGAGCGTTTGTTTCCAGAAGCATTACTTTCACTGTTCCTCCCGCGGTAAACAGGGAAATAGTGTCAAAATATGAATTTTATGTGGGCTCTGCTGTGCTGTTCTAAGAGCTCATTGATTTACATTACAAGGCATCGGATTTACATAATATAAATATGAACAATCTGCATGAAAAGTGATATTTTTGGCCTCTGTATAAAACTGAGCTGTTTTTTCCTCATATTCTCACTCTATCAGACTATATGAGCCATAAAAAAGCCTGATGCATAATACAAAACAAAGCATGCATGCAGACATTTATTAAAATATTTTGTCTAAAGGCAGGGCTTGAATTTCGGCAAGGGATTGCACATAATTCTACTGATTCCCGCAGTTTCTGCGTTTGTAACGCGTGAAATTCCCGCAAATATTTCAACGTGAAAGACGCTCGCGACAGATGAAGGAATGTATCATTTGCACGTGCTTTTGATTCTTACAATTTTAAACATTCAAGTGCTCAATTCAATACCTGCACGCCACTACGCTTATTGCGCGTAAACGGCCAAACAAAAATATGTCAAAGTGCCCGTCTTGATGAGTATTCATGTAAACAGTCAATTTATACTAAACACTGACGGTATGCAGGCTATTAAGTTAATGTAAACAGTTGAGAAACAAAACTTGTGTAACAGTTAGATCTGTGCATGTGGTCTTAAAGAGACAGCAAACTAAATAAACCTGCTGCTGTCTGTCACTAATTTTTTTTTAAACACTAACCAGTGTTGTTTTAAAGTTAAATATATTATTCAGTTCTGTGGTATTTCTGTACCTGAATATTACTGTTAAACCTACCTGAAAAACTTAAAGCACAGTTCATTTTATTTGCATCTTGTTATTGTATTTGTTTGTGCCATTGCTTGTAATTAATTCTAGGTTATTTATACTGACTGTTTACTGGTCTTTTTATCAACAACATTATAAATTGTAAAACACAAATACACTGGGTGACGAAACATTTAGGTTGGATGATTGTAGTTTAAAAATATGTCTAAAAAACATTTCTAAAAAAAAATAAATTTAAGGCCCTGAAAATTTCAATAAACTGTTTGATTTAAAAAAAACTGACTATTATTTCATTTATTATTATTATTGACTACTACACCAGGCTTTACAGGGTTAATGCATTGTTAGTTTAGTGACATGCTAATGCCAAACGTCCCTGACATCAGTTGTGTTTCACATGAGAACCTCTCATATGAAGGATGTTCCCTCAGTTGTACAGTACGCGTAACACGAGCGTTTCATTCGATCTGACTCACACAGACACAAGGCGCAGAGTGTGGGTGTGTGGTGTGTGTGTGTGTCTTGCGTAAGCAGGGACTGACTGCGGCTCGGGCTTTTAGAGAGGCCCGTCTGTGTGCGATAATTGAGGTGATGTTATTTAAAAAGCACTCAGGAGCAGAGAGAGACAGCGGCGTAGAGGAGATGATCAGAAGAGACGGATGGAGACGTGTGCATTACCAAACAAACGCCCGACGAATGAACGCTGAGATTCGGACAAGAATTATCACATGATTCCCGTGTGTTTTCAGCTGGGTTTTCATGTCAGCGTCCACCTCGTCTCAGCGTTTAGAGAGATTTCTGGATCGTTCTGCTGGACTCTGAAGCTAAGAAATGTTTCATCTAATCACTACATTTCACTCCTTCACAAGCCAAATGAATCTTATGAGAAGATCCAGAATTCTGCCAAAGAAAATCTCCTTCGCAGCAGACAGAGCAACTTTCCAACCATTTGATTGCAGAATATTTTCCATATTCTGATGAAAATGAGAGTATTTTATCATCCAGGAGGTGAAAGTCTGATCACTTAGTAAAGTAACAACACATTTAATCTCATTGATGAAAGTTACTAACAGTAAAAAGTTTGGAGACGGTAAGATTTTTGGAAAGAAGTCTTTTCTGCTCACCAAGGTTGCGTTTATTTGATCAAAAATACAGTAAAAAGTCTGAAATATTATTACTATTAAAAATAGCTGTTTTCTATGTGAACATCTGTTAAAATGCAATTTATTGCTGTGAATTTTCAGCATCATTACTCCAGTCTTCAGTGTCACATGATCTTCAGAAATCAGTATAATATGCTGATCTGCTGCTCAAGTGTTGTGCTACCTAATATTTTTGTGGAAACTGTGACACATTTTATTTTTCAGGATTCACAGATGAACAGAAAGTTCAAAAGAACAGCATTTATTTGAAATAGAAATCTTTTCCAACATTATAAACGCCTTCACTGTCACTTTTGACCAACTTAATCCTTTTTGAGCAGTAATGTAAATAGTGAGAATATAAGTTATGCTTCCCATAACATTTACTACCTGCTACAGTGTATTTTAATGCAAAATCATATGTGGATTGTTACCATGGTAACAGATGAACGTGTCTCAATCCAGTAAGTGCTGGTGCCGTCGTCACTGAGGGCCGTTCTCAGTTAAAGGTGACTGACATCACAACCGGCAATGACACAAGCTGACGGTTACCCAGAATGCAACTGGAGGAAGGTTCATAATTAGTCTGAGTCTCAGACAGACGCCCACAGGAGCCTATAGAAAACAACAAGATCCAATCTGACTGACTGATTTCACAGGAAATAAAGTTGTAGACATTTACTACTCACTACACAGAAAACGCAGCACGAGTTCACTATAAAGGGATGGAGAGAGACTATAAAAATAAAGAATATTTTTACTTTCCTTGAGAAAAAAGCACACTTCGGCATACTTTTAAAAATATTACTTAGAGTATTACAGAAATAATACTTGAAAATATATATGTTTTTGAATACTTAATTGCACACTAATTGCATTTAAATGAAAATGTATTATAGTTTAAATTTATATTTAATGCAGATTTAGAGTAGGACTTCAGTACATATTACAAGTTATTTCATAATAACTTTTATTGTTTATAAATGATCAAACAACAATTGATGGAAAACTTAAATATACTTTAATGTAATTTATATTGAAACATGTGCCATGTGTTTAAATATGTTTGTAATTACACATTTGCGCATTGCAATTTAGTACATTTAAAATATAATAACTTAAATGTAATAATGAATAACACTACAGTTTAAATTACGACCAAGTACTTCTGTAATCATGAAAAAGATTAAATCATAATGATTTAAAATTAGAAGCCTTACATTTTTCCATTATCTTAACTACCATACCTTTAAAATCATCATAACATATATTTATTAAAAACCAAAATAAGGGGATTTTTTTAACTTTATGATTTTTACCTTTATTTCGGCTTCATTTTAATTACCAAAATATCAGTTTTACTTTACTTAAAAGAACAAAAGATTCTTAAAACATAATGATTTACAATGTACTTTAAAGAAAACCTTTTAATTTTTAAAGGTTTACTCCGGAAGAATTAGTGTCTCTCTGTAAGTACACATGGCTTTTCATTTAATTATTAATATATTATATTATATGCAAGTACAGTTTGGAGATTTGAAAGAAACTACAAGTGCATATTCAATACAACGAAGCACACTTCTTTTTCACATGATGTCTCAAAGTTGCCTTACAAGAGTAAAACAAAAGGCATAAATGAAACAATGCATGCACAAACTAATATATTTCATTATATTGCTGTATATTTATCAGATTTGAGCAGCTAAGAGTAAAGTTGGCAGCACGCAGGTCACATGTGCACCCGGGGTTTGATGGATGGGAATGCTAACGGCTAACTCTCTGCAGGTGCACCTGTAAACACAGGGTTACGTTTAGATTACGGCTGAGAGAATGCAGTCGTAGCTTTAGCTTCAGGCCGAGCCGCCGCTGTCCCACGCAGGCTTTAATAACACACACTCATTTCCCTTCAGCTCTAAAACCTGACGCTTAATGTCACTGCTCTGAATTACAGAAATGTGCTGCAATTAAAAGCAAATCCGTGAATCACCAGTGCTTCGTTACTGCATGACCTCAGACAGGTTCATGTCTCAAACGCACCGGACTGGAGCCATTGACACACACACACACACACACACACACACACACACTTCAAAACACACACACACACACACACACCACACCACACACCACACACCACACACACAACACCACACACACAGTAGTGAACACACACAAACCGTGAACACACACACACACACACACACACACACACACACACACTCTCACTCACTCACACTCACACACACACGCGTCTGCGCTGTGATTGGCTCCCGCTGAGAGCCGCTCTGCTCTCTGATGAGTCTGTCTCACTCAGACAGGAATAATTTTGCTTCTTAATGCCTGAAATGTCTGAAACTCCAGGAGAGTTGAGGCTCCAGCACTCCTCTCCAACAGACCCTGTACTCCCATAAGCATAAAAATACTAGGGATTTGCATAAATGCATCATCAACTAGCTGCTGGGTTGGATGAACAACTAGTCAAGCCACCTGACCAAATGTTTTTGACGGCGTTTCTTACAAAGCGTTTGCATTCGACTTGTTTTTGCATTCAAAAACACAACAAAATGCCTGTTTTTTGTTCCTTTTTTATATTTCTATTTTGTTTTCATTTATTTTAATACATTTTTTAGTAATTTTAATACTTCAGTTTAAACTTATTTCAGCTAGCTGCCAAGGGAAAGTTTTATTTTAACCTTGTTTTTCATCTAATATTTGCCAAAATGACATTACATAGATTAAAGGCCAACATTTTTCTAGATGAAACCTGTCACTGACCTTGCTGCAATGCATTTTGGGATTCAACTAAAATGCAACCAAAATGAAGTATCACAATCTGATGCACTTTTACTTGATGTTGTCATTATTGTGTTTTATGAATCCACTGACTGATTGAAACAGATTCATCTCACAAAGCAGCATCGTTTTGCCTACATGTTCCCTTAAACTGCAAGATCTCTGAAGCGAGATCTTTAACCCAGACGGACTGCGTCAGCTAAACAGAGAATTAAATGAGTGAACGTGGAATGAGAAATCTGGACGTTTGTGCAGTTAATTAAGATTACAGCATGTGTGAGGTCAGCTGGAGATTCACAGCTTCACTGCGCTCTGACGGCAAATCTGAACGTTAAAACACACGTGTGTGTGTGTGTGTGTCTGTGTGTGTCTGTGTGTGTGAGAGAGAGTCTGCAGAAAGTCGACCCTGCTGGGCTGCAACTCACTGAAGTGTTTTTAGACTTTACTGTCAATGCAGTGTAATTAACCAATGAACTATCAGTGAGACAACATGCGAACAAGTTCTCTTTATCTCTGGTCTGTCAGCTTAAGTAAGAGTTTGAAGAAGCTTCTGTTTCTGAGTGCAGAGCTCAAACTTCTGCAGGAGACTTTGCTGCTCCAATGTTGCTCTCTCATTGCTCAGAGACGCAGTGGAGCTCGAACATTCCTCATAAATGGATGCTAATATGGAACAAAGAAATATACAATTAATGTGAAGAGCAGCTCAGATCATTTTGATGACACACACACACACACACACACAGCACATCATTTATCTATCTATCTATCTATCTATAATGGAAATACATTTTTTTAACAATTAATAAGTTTGACAAGTTTTTTTCAATGAAGTAAATTTGTAACAGTAGGCTGACAGACAGATGAATATTATAGTCATTGTGCGCACACACGCACGCACAGACACACGCACACAGACACACATGCACAGACACACACGCACAGACACACGCACACAGACACACACACACAAACACACACACATACACCGAGATCACACACACCACACACACACACACACTACACACACACACAACACACACACACAAAAAACACACACACACACAAAACACTGCACACATAACCACTCCACCACATTCCATTACTACATCAACATACACACTGCACCACACTAACAGCACACACACACCACATACACACACGGCCAGAGACCACGCACAGACAGACCGAAAACCACTCTCAACACGAGACACACACTATCTCTCTCTCTCACACACACTCACTCACACGCGCACTCACACGCACATACACACACACATACACACCAGGCAGACACACACACACAACGCAAACACACGCACACTCTCTCTTCTCTCTCCACCACACACTCACACACAGACTCACTCACACAGACTCACTCACACAGACTCACTCACACAGACACAGACATACACACACACACCCCACACACACACACCTACACACACACACACACCACACACACACCCGCACAGACACACACACACACACACACAGTGCTCACACAACCAAACTGCACAGACCACACATGCACAGACACACACACATGCACAGACACACATGCACACAGACACACACACACACAAACAAACAAAAAAACACACACACACACACACACACATACACATACACACACACTCTCACACAGACCACAGCTCTCTCGTCTCTCACGACAGCACATTTCTTCACCTACCAAACGCACATCCATCTCCACATACACACCTGCAGACATACACACACCAACCACACACCACCGCCCCTCTCTCTCTGCTCACACACACACACACACAGTCTCACACACACGTTCATGCACACACATACACACACAGACCACACATACACATACATAGCACACACAGGCACACACACACCGCGACGGGATACACGACACACGTCACAACAGCAGCAGCAACACAGTCTTCACACGACAAACTCCCATACACATACTCGACCAGCACCACATTCACAGACAGCACATGCACCCATACACAGTGGGAACGCAACACACACTTCAACCTACATACACACACACACGCACAGAAGACAGCGAGGTGAAGCCACACACTCTCACACACGTCTCTCTCTCACCATGGCCCACATTCCTCACGACACAAACGCATATTTCAGCGAGACACACACACAGACACACGCATGACAGACACCACCACAGAAGGCACACCCACGCATTCTCTCTCTCCTCTCTGCACAACGCACAACACACACACACACACACGACACACACACGACACACACACGACACACACACGACACACACACGACACACACACACACACACACACACACACACACACACACCAGACACCCACACACACACATGACCCCCACAGCCCCCCTCCGTCTCTCTAATGGCTTGGCTGTAATTTCCTCTCACTCGTTGGCTGTCTAATTCCTCTTGATTTGAGCGATCGGAGCTCTTCTCCCTGAGGAGATGCTTCTGGACGGAGTGGACATTAACTCACTCCACTCGCTTCATAATGAATTAATAAACAGATTTCACGCTCCCTGACATCAGATCCTTGATACAAACGACACTGTCAGCGCTCTGAGAAAACACACCATCCGTCCCGTTATAATGAACAAACACGGACAGCGCTGACCAGAGTAAGCTGGAAAACAGTAAGAGATCAGCTCATAATAATAATTCCCACATGACAAACACAACAACCACAGCAACATAAATAACAGCAGCGGACAGTAACACGGTCATCCACATTATTAATTCATGCCACGGTGCATTGTGGGTAACTCTGAACACATCACAGCATTATTATCCAGCTTCGAGCTGGTGGGTTTCTCAGACTGTTTCAGCTGTTGCTGCGCTCATGATCTAATGTTTGAAACACGGGCTGTCGAACGATAAGAGCGTCACACTTCCTCAATAACAGGAAACTCAAGACACTAACGAAACGAGACGCAAATCCACACCGACTCAAAATATGAGCCGTTCTTTTGAAACATTTCTGCAAAGATCTGCTCTTCTGTGCATATAATGTACTATAATTTTTATTATGTATATATAATGTATATATTCAATATGTAGTCATTAATAAGGAGTCGTTTGTCTATGTAACGGCATTACATTTTTTGTTTGTTTTATTTATACATTATTTCCATTTTTATATTATAGCTTTGCACATTGGTGCACCTACTTTTTTTAAAATTTATATAATAATTTACATGCATAATTTATTATTAAATTTTTTTGTATATTTGTAAGGAGTTGTGTTTCTATATAAAGGCCTTATTGATTTATATTTTTAATGTTATTTTCATTTTTATATAATATTTTTGTGCATTGCTGCACCTAATCTTCACTGTGCACTTTAAAAAAAATGTATTTATAAATATTTACCAGAGTCTTGCATATGTAAAGGCCTTGCGTTTTTTTTTCATTACAGTTTTTCTCAATGGATTTGACACATGTCTCCAAACTCAGGTCACTGTTCTCAAAACAGTTACACAGTGAGCTGAACACTTTAATTGTCCTAAACAGACTGTACATTTTCATTCATTTCATACAAATTACAAATCATGCAAATAATTTTCTCAAAACAATGTGCACAAAACTCTCAAATGTTTTCACAGTAGTTAATACAACCAACCAATACTTAAAAATATCTGAAAAAAGGTTTTACACAAATCACAAACATTTATGTACCATTTGTCCAAACACAACAAACAAAACTCATTCTATCAAATAAACTGATAAGTACTCGGTTAATCGTACACTCAACACAGTAAATGCAGTTTTCCTAATCGTTGACACATTTATCACAATTGCTTTAGAGTAATAATAAAAGGGAAAGTGTACACAGAAAGAGCAAGAATGAATATGCAAAATAATAATAATAAATGATTGCTCATAGTACAGATTTTTAGTCCTACTGGTACAACTTCTGTTATTTACTGTAAATGTCCAAACATTTTTCAGAATTTAATTTTGAGATCATTCAGATGGACAATCAAGATGATTTTGATCCAGAACAACACCAGCCAGAAAGGAAGAGGTCTGTGGAGATGTTGAGTCAGGAGCTTGTCAAGCATAGATTTAACATTCTTACTTTTTTTTCTGCTATGATGCAAGTGCAGCAAATATGGAGTGTAGATCAAATGCAGTGCAATTCTCTGTGCTTCATTTTGCAGTAAAGTCGAACTGTTTGGTTAAGAATTTTGTGTTTGGATGGCTGTGCTAATTGTTTTGAGAACAAGCGCATTGCATTGGAGAAAAGTGTCAGATCGATTGAGATAAACTGTAAATTAATTATTCATTTTACTGTGTTAATTCTGCTCATTGCTGCACTTGAACTGCATTTATTTATTACTTTTGGGGTAATTGTTAAAACTTTGCCCCCCTACAGTTGTTTAAGGAGTCATGGGTCTATGTACAGGGCTTCTTTTTAAATTTAAAGATTATTTTTATTTTTATTTTATACCTTTGCACATTGCTGCACCTGATTTTCATTTTAGATATATGTATGCATAATATACAGTAAAATAAATAAATAAACTTATGCTTACAACTGAACACTATTTCTAGAGGAATATGTTGATCTCAAATGTCATGTTTAAGTTCAATGGTGTTTACTTGCCATTGGGTGGTCTATTTTTTGTTATTATTTTGTGACCCTGGACCACAAAAACAAGTCATAAGGGTCAATTATGTGAAATTAAGATTTATACATCTGGGCCTAAATCGGCATAAATAAAAATAATAAACATCAAAGCTTTCCATTGATGTATGGTTTGTTAGGATAGGACAATATATGGCCGAGATACAACTATTTGAAAATCATCTTTAAAGTTGTCCAAATGAAGTTCTTAGCAATGCATATTACTAATCATAAGTTTTGATATATTTACGGTAGGAAATTTACAACATATCTTCATGGAACATGATCTTTACTTAATATCCTAATGATTTTTGGCATAAAAGAGAAATGTATAATTTTGACCCATACAGTGTATTGTTGGCTATTGCTACAAATAAACCCATGCCACTTATGACTGGTTTTGTGGTCCAGGGGCGACATTTGTGAATGGGGGGGGGGTTACTAGCAATTACTGGGTGAACCTTTTTTAAGAAATTCAATCCTACACCAATTTTTCAGTGTATGAATGAGAGTCCCACCAATCACTGAAATGTCATTTGTACAAACATATATTTCAGTCTTTCCCCATTCAGGCATTTATGAGCTGTACTCGTATGAATGAATGCAAACAGCTGCCGGAGGGTGTTATGAATATGGGCTGACTTGCCTTAAATAGACTTCAGCTGGACAAAATAATAGCGTCTCAATCATATGAGCGGCTCAGGACCGACACACTTCACCTTCAACGGCTCAAACGGCTCTGTTGCATTCAATACAAGTCATTAGTGATGTCCAGCGAGGTTATTTTAAAGCTCGTCTCTATGCATGTTTTTATACAATGAAAGAACAAACCCAGTGGCCGGCCCTCATTATCACGGTCACTCCTGAAAAACAAGCACATACGGCTCTGAAATCAACATTCGGCTCAATTAACATGTTGAGATGAGATATCCAGGGAGCACTAGTTAGTGTGCGAGTGTCCCTGGTGCACGAGCAGCTTTCATTTAGCAGAAACAATGGCAACACTAATGGAACATGAGAGGCCTGAAACAAAGAGCATTTTACACACACACACATACAGCAGAGCGCGTGTGTTTGTGCTCCACTGATAAGCATTTCTTTCAGTATTGTGTGCTGATGCTGCTGAAGCAGTGGCTGGAGTTATTAACACACACACACACACACACACACACTCACAGGGACTCCGATCATACACACACTCTCCTTCTAATCTGTTATTCACACACACACACACACACTCACAGGGACTCCGATCATACACACACGCTCCTTCTCATCTTTATCACACACACACACACCCACACACACACCACACAAACACACACACACTCACATGACTGGGACCGATCTACACACACTCTCCTTCTCATCTGTTATTCACACACACACACACACACATCTGTCAAATCTTAATGCAGTTAAACACCAGAGTTTAGTCCATGAAAAATGAGCAGAAGGGCAAATACAAGCCGCCGTGAGTGAGAGAGATTAATGTTATGAAACGAAAGTGTGACTAAAGCCTTCCAGCTGTCTGACTTCATGATAAACACCTACACACTAGGGTTATTAGTTAACTAAAACTAAAACCATACAAACACATTAAAAAATACTTCAAATAAAATGAATGTTAACTGAAATAAAGTCAAATAATTTTTTTAAATGTACTTTTTTTCAGCTATTTGCAAGGCACACGGATTTTCAACATTTTTTTGTTCAGATTCGCTTGAAGTACTAAAATAAAAAACCTAATACATTTTTTAAAATTCTGTATATCCATTAAAGGAGACATATTATGCCCCTTTTTACAATAGGATAAATAATATAAGTCTCTGGGTGTCCCGCAGAATGTGTCTGGTGAAGTTTCAGCTCAAAATACTCCCAGATCGCTATAGTTATATCATTTCAAATGCCTATTTGTGAGTGGAGCAGAAACACACTGTTTTTCGGGGGCCTGCTCTTTAAATAGCAAGGAGCTGCTGCGGGGGCCCTGCCGGGCCCTTGTCCAGGAGTGGAGTGGGGTGCGCCTTTACAGCTCGACCTCTAAAAACATCTGTGTTTGGGTTGCTGATTTATGCGTTTTACAACCAATGGTGAGGGGTTTAAACGTCAGATATAAGGTTTTCCTGAGCCCCGACATCCGAAGCAACACGCACAGAAAGCGGCTTCACAGCATGCTGGAGCACTAAACTAAGTTCGCATTCCAGCACAGTTGACCTTAATAAAAACACGACAAGTTACAAAACAGGGGTGGGGGTTCCCTGGGGGTTCGTTTGGGAACGGGTGCGAACTGCGTCCTCTATGGGGGTCGCTTGGGGGAACCCTCGTCGTGACCCTTGTCGTGAATCTACATTGAAGAAACAGCCATGTTTGGCCCGACAGCGCCATGGGGAGGAGGAACGTCACTACCGTCGCAACTAGTACAAAAGAGGCGCCGGTAGCGCACATCATCACTATTTTTTCGTCTTCACTGACCGTTCTGGTTTTAACGTGCATTCCAAAATCAAAGTAAAGTATTTCTTTTCCTACGATGCGAGCACTAGCTAGCGGAGGCTTTATGAAAGTGGTGTACTCCGTTCAGCGTTTCTGACACCGCTAGATTGAAAAAACACGATCTCTTGCGTGTGTGTTGTTTTGGCGAGGAGGGCACGCACAGGGCAAGGGGTGCTCTTCGAATTGAGGGGGGGGGCAATCTGCGTGCATATGTGAGAGCTTTTGCGCTGAAAAAGTGGGGGCGTTCATCGTTTGTCTCGCGCTTCATCGAGTTGAGAGGGACAACCATCTGGTTTCCCGCGGCTCGGGAAACCGGGGGGGCGGCCTCTGCTGAGGGCACGGAGGAGAATGTAGTCTCGTTGGGATCGTCAGGTGGAACCCTATCCGATGAGGCTGAAGGGTGTTCCCCTCTACCGCGCAGCGTTTGTCTCGGTCGATAGACAGCTCCGGTGTAGCGATGATATCCTCTCTATTGATATCATCTACCATGGCCAGTGCGTCATGGGCCCTCCCACAAGAGCAGGAACTGGATGTGGCGATTGAAGAGGATCTGAGGCTGAGCTTTCCCAATTCTCCTGCCCTGCGTATGGTGAGCTGTTAGAGGTGATGGATCGGGCCACGGCAAGGCTTGAATTACCGTGGAAACGAGCCAAGGAGGTGACGTCGCGAGGTCGCCTCGACGAATGTTATCTCTCTGGCCATACACCTCCAGCTCAAGTGAGCCGTCCTTGTCCTTCCTGATCTCCATCTGAGGTCGAGAAGGATGGGATAGGTCCGTTTTCCTCGAAAGCGGATACCATTTCAGCATACATTTTTATGCGATATCGAGGGGTCAATGCGCGAAATAGTCTATGGGAGGAGGCCCCTGTTGAAGAGACGCTAGCCAGGGCTATCTTCTCTCTGGGGGAGACGTTCATCCCTCAAAACTCCCTCCTTTCTAACTGCACATCCTTTGCCCCTTCAACGCACCATCCGCACCAAACGGAAGCGGTACGCAGCGCAGGTCGGGGGCCTGTGGGCTCGTTTCACACGATGCGTGCTGTCATGCTATCATGCGACCTTCTTGAAGTACCGTGGATGAGGGGCATGGGCCTTTCCTTTCCCGTCTGCCTGAACGGCTGATCTTTCGGGCGCACCCAACTTTGCCCTCCTGTGGAGGCTACTAAGCCAGGGGCAGCCAGGTCGACCATGGGCAGATCGATGGCTGCTATGGTGGTGACGGAGCGGCAGTTGTGGGTGAATTTGGCGGACATCGGGAAGAAAGAAAGGGACTTTCTTCTCGATGCCCCGGTTTCACCCTCTTAACTTTTTGGTACATCCGTTGAGACGATCGGCGAAAAATTCAGGAGGCGAAGGCGCGCTCAGCGGCCTTAAAATCCTTCATTCCACGAAGGTCCAGGTCTGATCCCGAACAACCCAGGGGTCCTGGCCCGTCTCGGTTTGAGGATCAGAGACGGGCACAGAGGTCTAGTGTCGCGACTCGCGCCCCGCCTTCACCTGTGGGTGGGGGTAGGAAGTATTGTGGGTCAAGGGGAGGCAGGCGAAACCCGAGGGGTGAGACCTGGGCAAGGCGCCAGCGCTTTCGTCCGGGTCAGAGTAATACTTAGGTATTCACTCTCTCCCGCTGGGGGTGCAACATCTACCCTGTCCTCCCCTTTTTCCAATTCCCCTGTTATTACCACCATCTCCAGCTGACCGAGGTTAACTGTAAAACATTTTTCAAACAGTCTCCTACTGGGCTCATGATGTTGTTGGTGGTTCTATGGCTTGATCATAGTAACTGCCTGACTGATGGTCCGGTCAAAAGATCCCTGGACAGAGCTCCGGCAACAAGGCTCGTGGTGGGTGATTATGATCCATATATCATGAGAGCATGTTTACTAATGAGAGACTGAAGTGGTCATGTGTAAAAAAAAAAAAATTTATAAAGTTACCTGTAGCGGATGATCCGGTCAGAAAGATCCTCGGAGCAGAGCTCCAGCACAGAGGTCATGGGGGTGAGTACGATCCAAATATCATGATATCTGTATATCGAGGACAGACCGAGATGGCTGTGTGTGTGTAACCTTCTATAGTTCCTTGCAGTGTTTTCCGGGACCTGTGCGGTTTTGTCCCTTGCTAGACGCCCTCAATGAGGTGCCGTTGCTGGGCTCAGAAGCCATGTGCTCTACTTGCAGTAGGCGTGTCACCCGTCGACATACGTCCAGACGGTAAGAAAAGCCGGGCTTCGGCTTCATACCTCTTGGATCATGCGGCCGAACACGGGCTTTTGCGTGAGCCTTCGTGAACATCAGGCCCCCGTGCTACGCTGCAAGGCACCCGGACGGGGCTACAGTGCCTGGTCACCCCGAGGGGCTTCCTGGCCACCGGCGTACTCCTTCTTGCTGAGGCAACGAACGGGAGGTACGGGGGCATCACCAGGATCCTCCTGTGTAAGCTGTCCTAGGCAGGGCTCCCATCACTACTGAGATGTGCGAGCCGGCCTCTTCCGGCGGGCCGATATGGTCGGGTCTCCATGAACTTAAAAAGATAAGATGATAAGTGTCCACGTGAAGCAGGCTTTGTGCATTTCTCCAAATGCCACGTGAGTGGGTGATGTGCACGTGAAGCTGTGCGCATTTCTTTAAAATCCACATAGCTGGTAGATGGGCACGTGTTGCTTTGCCCATTTTCTAAAAATTCCACTTAGGTGGTAAATGGGCACGTGATTCTTTGCCCATTTCTCTAAAATCCTGTGAAGGTAAGGGTTACTCGTGCTGTCTTCGTTCCCTTTGTTTCAAAGTGGAGTAACACCCCGGTACCCTGGGTGCCACTCAAATAGTGTGTCTTGGCGACACATCCTGGAGACATCACTCCCCTCACATCTGAGGAGGGTGCTGGAGCTGCTGTTCCCAACCGGCCATTACGTCCGGTTGACAATAGAACCCTAAGAGTGCTCTTTGCGCATCTTCTAAAATCCACGTGAGTGGTAAGTTTGCACGTTATCCTTTGCCGCTTTTCTTAAATCCACGTAAGTGGTGGGTGGGCATGTTAGGCTTTGCCACCCGTCTAAAATTCCTCCTAGGTGGTAGGTGTGCACGTTATGCTTTTGCCACTTCTCTAAAATCCCACGAAAGTGGTAGGTGCGCACGTTCTTCTTTGCCCACCTCTCTAAAATCCTGTTAGGCCCCGATTTCCTGGGCTCCTCTCAACCAGTGTGTCTCGATCGATGCACTCAGAAGGCACTGCCCCCCTCGATATCTAGGGGTACTAAGAGGGTGTCGTCTGGCGAGCTGGATCCTCTCCGAGGAGTTGAATCCCTTGCTCCATGGGCTGTCCTCGTGGAAGTATTGAGCAATGCTCCCCTTTATCAAAAGGTTACCTGGAATGGGGGACATTATTCCCTCACTGAGGAAAACCGGCGGTGCCGGTCTTCATGATATCTTGAGCTCGCGTGTCGGTCCCCGAAAGACCCTCGTAACCAGCTTCATCAGTATGTGTTGGTGGCCGCCTCCTCCGCCCGGGATGCTCTGGCGCATTTGGCTAGCCGCAGTATGCTACCCGCTCGGTGTTTTTACTCAGGCTGCTGGTTTGGTGGCGCCCCCCTCGGGTCGGTTTAGATGTGGGTTGGGCTCCCCCTCTAGAATGAGCTGCCGGTTGCCGGCCGGGGGAAAACCCGGCAGTTAGTAGAAAGGTCGAGCCCCTGGTGCGTCCGATGACCAGGCGTGGGTTCCCCGGCTGAATTGGTTACTGAGCTTGTTCCGCTAGCTGGAACTTGCTGCGGATGTCGATTCCCTTCTCGTTTGAGAACTGGGCTGTTGCTGGGGGTCCCCATCGGATAATCGGCTAGCCTTTCCAGCAATGGGGCTGCTGTAGGTTCGAGCTCGGGCCGCGGAATGTGATGTCTTCCTCCCTCGCTACAGGTTCGTGCGTCTAGCCATGTCGCGTGATAGCCGTAGGTTGAGCTAGATGACTATCGAGCCCATCTATAGGCTGCCCCTCCAGAAGGTTCCGACGGAGAACCCCCTAGAACTTTTTGTCCATCACATATGGACATTTAACATCCACATGGTGGTAAGTGGGCACGGTATTTTTGCCCACTTTTCTAAAATTCCACGAATGTGGTAAGTGCGCACGTTCTACTTTGCCCACTTCTCTATAATCCTATATGTTAAGAGTTACGCGCACAGCTTCGTTCTCTTTTTCTGAGTGGTCTAAAACCCCGTTTCCGCCTGGGACCCACTCCTCATGGTATCCCTGAATACCTGCTCTGACAGGGTGTTTCCACTGGAGGCCTGTTGAGACAGGTCCTTCTGCAGAGTGAGGTAGCCCTGAGTGACAGGCCGAGACTAGTAATTGATCCAATAAGTAGGTTCTTGGTCGTATTCCCGTGGAGGAATCCTTCTTGATTCTAGGCCCTGGCGCCACCTCCTAGGAGGCTTTTTTTGGCACAGCTGGTATGGTGGCCCCTGCCGTCCCGCAGTTCTGGGTACCGAGCCAGCCGCCCTCATTACACCATAGGTTAATCTCGAGAGACTGATTCCCGTGGAAGACTATTGGTAGCCTGGGTTCTACTACCAATCATGTCCCGGTGGGACCTGCACACTGTGAGCCTCTAGTAATGTCCCTTGGCAGCCTAAGCTTCTGGCCGCAGGGAGTAATGTCACTGACAGCCTTCTAGTCCAGGACAGGGGCAACTCCCATAACGATATGGTGTAGTTGGTACTTAGTGGCCCGCCATGGTTCTGGCTTGCACTCCCCTCAGCATGGCAGCGTGGGTATACCGTTCCCCATAGTGACCTCTAGAGGATGCAGTTCGAAGTTCCTTTGAAAGGGAATGTCTCAGGTTACTTATTTAACCATGGTTCCCTGAGGGGAACGAGCCACTGCGTCCTCTAGCTTTTGTGCCATGCTGCAGACACAAGCTTCAGACAAAGAAGTGATGATGTGCGCTACCGGCGCCTATTTTGTACTAGTTGCGACGGTAGTGACGTCATGGCTATCGCCGGCCAAACAAGTTGGTGTTTTTTTTTAATGTAGGCTTCAGACACGGGTCACGACGATGCGTCCCCCATAACGACCCCTAGAGGACGCAGTGTCTCATTCACTACTCAGGGAACCATGGTTACATAAATAACCCGAGACCTAGTCTGGTGAAGGTAAACTGCTTGGTGCATAATCCAGGTTTAGTTGTAGAGTCTGTGGTGGGCGAGGGCATACAGGGTACAGTAAATAAATCAGTAAATGCACTGCTCTGTTGTCTCCTCTGAGGCTGGGAATCTAAATAGTGTTCTGTGCTCGTCTTTGCAGCCAAAGACAGAACAGTTAGTATGTTTGCTTGAACTTTCACCATGGCATTAGAGCTGGCTGGTATACCGTTGTCGCTTGCGAAAACACAATTACGGCGCCGTGGGTGTAAATTTACAGATTAAGGGGCGGTGATATTATAAAGAGATCCCTTTGCCACGTCACCAAGGAACCGAAATCAGACACGCTCGTTTTCTCAACGTTGCAGAAAAGCTTCCCAAAACACAGTTTTCAGCGTTTTCCTTTTTTGGTAGAGCACCGGATGACCTGATTATAGCTCTCAACCTGGAAAGCGATCTTCATGATATGTCACCTTGTAGAAAATGTACTGGTGTGAGAATATGTTAACTGAAAGATACCATTAGCTATTCTTTTATTGTCGGCTAGCTGCCAAGGCAACATTGTCGCATTTTGTGGTTTAGGTTACCTTGAATCACTAAATACTTATGAAAATAAAATTACCGAGCTAATATTCAATATAGAAATATTTATAAAAAACTAATAAAAATTACAAAAACTGAACCATAAAATTAATTATCTAAATTAGTGTTAGCTGAAATATAAAACCCTCTAACTTATTTTATTTGAGCTTGTTCCTTTCCATTTTTCCATTTAGTTTAATTGGGAAGTATAAAATAATCGAACTATAAATGTATTACAGTTAAAAACTATATATACATAATTCTTAAAAAAATACCCAAAACAATAAAAAATTAATTATTGAAAGAAATGTTAACTGAATAATTATTTATTTTTATTTATCATATTTATTTTTTTATATTCATCTGTCTGATTGTTTTCATCTCCAGCACTACATCTAGAGTTTTAGCAGATCTAACTTGCTGTTATTCTGACTGTAAAGTTTGTGCATATTTATTTACAATCAAGACACTCGATCTGATATTTTGCTATATAATTAAATGACATTCATTCATACGTTTATAAGTGACTGAAGTGATACTCACAAATACTTGAAGTGGCTGTAAGGTTTTGAAACTCATATCTCTCTCTGATGTTTAGATGTTCCAGCGTTTGACTTATGCCCATGTTATCCACTAGGATTGTAGGATGTGGCTCATGAGAAAATACACATGTTATCACACTGACATTATTCAGCACCTAACAAACAGACGCATCGCTGGAGGTTATGAAGAACAGAATCACTTCAGCAGAGCAAAGACACGCCGCCCTTCTGTGTGTGTGTGTGTGTGTTTATTCACTATATCAACATGCAATTCTCTCACACTCCTTTAATTAATAAACGCATCACCTGTGGAGATGAACAGATGAGAGGAAGAACAGGAGCTTCTGTTCCTCTGTGAAGGAAGTTCAACATTATTCCTTATCGTAGTAGAACTTTTTGTGCTACTTTTATGAATATTGTATACTGACAATATGTTTGTTGAAACAGCGGCACTACTGCAGCTTTCACAAACGTTACTCTTCGTTTCTGTTTGGGACCAATTTTGTGCCTTGAAGGATTGTGGGTATTCAGTTCAACAGCACAGAATGATGCAACGCACACTCAAGACTACAGGATGAATCTGAATAACGTCTCCGTAGCTCCTGGAGAAAGTTGCATAAACATTTTTAGATCGTTTTTTTTTTATGTGATAGATACATATTTTTATGAGATTCGTATAATTATATATCCCATAAAAAAGATTATATATTGCATTATAAATATTATATATTGCAAAATTATCAAATTAAATGTTCCCGTAATATTCACATAAGAACTTTTTTTTTAAACATTTTAAAACATTTTCACAACTTAACTGGAACATTAGCAAAATATTCTTAGAACATATCTTGCATATGAATCAGCACAACCATTTAAATAATCGATAATATTGATGATAATAATATTGATAATTCATATAATTGATTATAATAAAGAAATTCAGTTTTGCATCACAGGAATAAATTACATTTCATAATATATTAAAATAGAAAACAGTTCATTTAAATTGTAAAAAAAAAGTCTTTTTATCAAAAACAATAAAGAAACTTATCTATATCTTACAAAAACCTTATATACTGTATCTTATGCACACACACACACACACACACACACATTACATATGTGTGTATACATGTATAAACAGACAATTTTGTATTATTTTAACACCTGAAGTGTGCAAGTTTGATGTTTAGTAGTGCATAAATTACACACTTCCCCTTTAAAATAAATAAGATACAACGCAGCTCTATTCTTCCTGACAAACACTCATTCATTTGGAGGCATTTAGTGGTGTGCTAATGTTGTAATGTCTGAATGGAGATTTCAAAGCAACTTAGTGGGAGTGTCTGTCTCTCAGTGAATGTGAGTGTATTGATGCAGCGGTCAGATCGATGGCTGTCCTCTAATCCATCACACTGTTTACTGTTAAAGCCAAGAAGTAACCTGCACTTGAGCACGTCAGAGACTCACAGAGACCCCAGAGACCCATTGATGGACCGCAAGGATTGTTCTCAGGCTTGCATGTCGCCTCCCCGGGGATCTGTTCACACCGAGAGAAAGACATGAGTGAGTAAAGAAGACATTAACGGCCCTGAAACAGATGAGAGAGAGAGAGCAGTGAATATTCTCAATACATCCCAGCTAACAGGGAATGTTCTCTCAATGTTATGAACAAACAATCTTCCAGTAACATTAATAGAACATTCGTTTAAAGTTATCTGGTCTTTAATAATGCTCTCATAACGTTAGCACAAAAACATTATATATACATTTATGGAATGTTGAAACATTTTAGTTTGTCTAACATTTGTTACTAATTCTTTCAGAATGTTCAGAGAACATTCAAAAGTAACGTTCTCATAATGTTTGCAAAATGATCAAATGGAATGTTCCCTTAAAGTCTGCATAACCAAGATTTTTTTTTTAAAACATTTAAACGTTCAGAGACCACTGTCATGTTACATAATGCATAATACATAACATAACACGTATAATATAATCTGCCATCATTCACTCTTCTCCACTTGTTCCAAACCTCTATGCGTTTCCCTTTCATGGGAACTTCGAACTGCGTCCTCTAGGGGTCGCTATGGGGAACGCCTCGTCGTGACCCGTGTCTGAAGCATACATTGAAAAAACACCAACTCGTTGGCCGGCGACAGCCATGACGTCACTACCGTTGCGACTACAGTATAAATAGGCGCCGAGAGCACACATCATCCTCTTCTTCGTCTTCAAGGACTGTTTTGTTTGAAGCGTGCATTGCGAATGTAAGAAATAAGAGCTATCTTTATTATGGCGAGCACTAGTAGGGCATTTAGAAGGTGTGTGCATCCGTGTCAGCGCTATTTGACACCAGATGACACACACGATCTATGTGTTGTTTGTTTGGGCGAGGAGCACGCACGCGATGTCCTCGAGGGGGCAATCTGCGTGCACTGCGAGTTTTTTCCAATGAAAAAACTCCGTTCTCGTTTGTCTCTCTTTTCAAGTAAAGAGGGGCAGCCATCTGCTTCCCGCGGTTCGGGACCCTCCGCTGCTGAGGCACGGAGGAGAATGAGCTCGTGGGGATCTCAGGTGGACCTAGCCGATGAGGTTGAAGGGGGGGTTTCCCTCTTCCGCGCATCGGTGTTGGGCGAGAAACAGCTACTGGATGATGATATCCTCTCTTTGATATCATCTGATCCAGCGGCCAGTGCTCTGCTGGGTTCAGCCCAGGAAGAGCAGGAAATGTCTGAGGAGGGCAAAGATGCTGAGGCTGAGCCTTCCCAATCCTCGTGCCCTGCGTATGATGAGCTCTTAGAGGTTATGGATCGCGCCACGGCAAGACTTGACTTGCCATGGAAGCGGACTAAGGAAGTGGCGTCGCGAGGTCGTCTCGACGAACGTTATCTTTCTGGCCATAACCCTCCAGCTCAGGTGAGTCTTCCTTTCCTTCCTGATCTCCATACTGAGATCGAGAAGGAATGGAAGAAGCCGTTTTCCTCACGCATCCATCGGTTTCAGCATACCAGTTATGCGAATATCGAGGCGGTGCGCGAAAACGGCTATGAGAGAATGCCCCTGTAGAAGAGACGCTAGCTAGCTATCTCTCTATGGGAGAGACATCATCTCTCAAAACTCCCTCCTTGCCATCCATGCCTCTTCAAGCTACATCTAAAATGAATGGCAAGGCATACGCAGCAGCAGGTCAGGCTGTTGCTTCACTGCACACGATGGCGGTGCTCCAAGCATACCAGGCTGATCTGCTGAAAGACCTGGATAAAGGCGAGGGCCTTTCTTCTGATGAGATGGCTGAGTTACGCCGCACCACGGATCTTGCTCTTCGTGCTACTAAGCAGGCTGCCGCTGCCATGGGCAGATCTATGGCGGCGATGGTAGTAACGGAGAGGCAGCTGTGGGTAAACCTGGCAGACATCGGGAAGAAAGAAAGGGGTTTTCTTCTCGATGCCCCGGTTTCGCCCTCTGATCTTTTTGGTACATCCGTTGAGACGGTGGTCGAAAAGTTCAGGGAGGCGAAGGCGTGCTCAGCTGCCTTCAAAACCTTCATTCCACGAAGGTCCAGGTCTTAGCCCGAACAACATAGGGGTCATGGTCCGTCTCGGTTTGAGGATCAGAGACAAGCACAGAATCTAGTGTCCCGACGCCTCCTCTCCTCCCTGCGGTTAGTAGGACGTACGGGGGGTTCGAGGAGTAGCATGACCTGAGGTAGGTGTGTTCCATACAAGGCGTCTCGCTTCGTCCCGGATCATAGTAATACTTTCGGTATCCACTCTTTTCTCTCGGGGGTTAACCCTACCCGTTTTGCTTCCCCTTCTACTTCCCCTGTAACCACCATATCCCTGCATAACATTTCTCCTTCTGAACTATGGATGTTTTGGTGGTTCTATGGTTAAGCATAGTACCACCTACTGAAGGTCCGTCGTAGAGGCTTTTCCGACAGAGCTCCAACCGGAGCCGGGTGTTGAGTACGATCCAGTCTAAATCTATGTAAGTATAAATATATGTATGTCTATGCAACTGGTGGTTGTGTGTACCCTTCTCGAGTTTCTTTGGCTTGTTTCCGCGTGCTGGGTTCATAATGGGGTGCTCGACTTGCAGTTTTTATTTCACTCGTCGAGATATGTCCAGAGGGTAAGTAAGGTTTCGGTTTCATACTTCCTTGATCATGCGGCCATAACACAGGCTTCTGCGGGAGTTTTTGTGATTATCAGGCCCCCGGTGTCACTGCAAAAATTTCCTGGACGTCTGGGCTGGGGTTACGCTTTTATGCTACCTGACTGGTCTACCGTGTCTGGGTCGCCCTGAGGGGTTTTTCCCGAGCACCAGGATATCCCCTTGAGGCATCACCCCCCCTCACCATTGAGGGTTAATGTGAGTATGATGTTTCTTTCGAGCGTTATTCCTCTCTGAGGAGTTAGATTCCTCGCTCCATGTGCTGTCCTCGTGGTAGTATTGAGACAATGATCCCCTTTTATCAAAGGGTTACCAGGAATGAGAGTGCTGGCATACGGCAGTGATCTACCCCTCTGATTTTCAATCATGCGCACGGTCGACCCCCCTCTTGGAAGGGGCTGGGTTTTTTGCTCCCTCGGCCAAGTAACTCCTGCTAGCTTTCCTCATTAACGCTGCTGTAGCCTAGCCCTCCTTCTGCGACTGAGACTAGGTGTGTTTTTTGGTTGTGTTTTTTTTGCCCCCCACAGCTAAGTAAACTAGTGCCAGCTGTTCCCAGTTTGGAACTGCTGCAGGTCGAGCCCCGTCGTCGTTTGAGACTGGTAGTGAAATTGGCTCTCCCCCCCTACCCCCACCCCCCAGTGACTAACTGCTAGCTGTCCCAGCATTGGAACATGCTGTAGGTCGAGGCCCCTCTCGATTGAGTGCTGGGTGTTTGCTCCCTCAGCTAGATATTTACTGCTAGCCACTCTAGCATTATAGCCGTAGATATAGCGCCTGGGGATACGCTATTTTTATCTATAGGCTGCCTTTTCAGGGTGACACGAGAACCCCTAGAACGGTATTTCAGGTGTGTGCACGTTATGCTTTGCCCATTTTTCTAAAATCCACATAAGTGGTAATTGCGCACGTTATGCTTTGCCCACTTTCTAAATTCCACATAAGTGGTAAGTGTGCACATTACGCTTTGCCCACTTTTCTAAAATCCGTATGGTAAGAGCTACGCGCAAGTCTTCGTGCTCTTTTTGAGTGGTTTAAAACCCCGGTTCTGCCTTGGGCACCACTCCTCCTATGTATCCTCTGGATACCTACTTAACAGGGTGTTGCTACTAGGGGTCTGTTGAGACAGTTCCTTTAGCATATACAGAGCGTGCGGTAGCCCCTGTGTGGCAGGCCAAGATTAGTATGATTCTAGGCTCTTGGTTGTATTCCTTTAAAGGAATCTATTTCTGATTCCAAGCTTTGAGCTCTACCCCGGGCCCAGGAGTTTTGGCCCTAATAGGTAAGTTTTTTTGGGGTATGTAGCCTAGGCCTTGGGCCGTAGGGAATAACGTCACTGACAAACATCTAACGTCCCAGGGGCAACTCCCATAGAAATATGGTAGAGTTGGTACTTAGTGCACGCCATAGGTTTCTGGCATGCACTCCCCTCACCATGATGGCGTGGGTATACCGTTACCCATAGCGACCCCTAGAGAACGCAGTTCAAAGTTCCCATGAAAGGGAACATCTCAGGTTACTTATGTAACCATGTTTCCCTGAGTAGGACGTACACTGCTTCCTCTAGTTTCCTGCCATGCTGCGACGCAAGCTTCAGACAAGAAGTTATGATGTGCGCTACCGGCGCCTATTTTTTACTAGTTGCGACGGTAGTGACGTCATAGCTGTCGCCGCCAACGAGTTGGTGTTTTTTCAATGTATGCTTCAGACACGGGTCACGACGAGGCGTTCCCCATAGCGACCCCTAGAGGACGCAGTGTCTCGTTCCCTACTCAGGGAACCATGGTTACATAAGTAACCTGAGACGTTTCTTTCCTCTGCTGAACACAAAAGAAGACATTTTGAAGAATGTTGAACGGTAGCCTTGCCTCTATAATTTAGGTTCCGGATATCTATGGAATCAATGCGCGTCCAGCCTGTGGCATTCCACATTGCTTCAATTCTTCTTTTGTGTTTAACAGCTGAAGGAAATGCATAAAAGTTTGGAACACTGAGATTAGTCAAAAGAAACTGGACATTTTGAATGCTTAAGAGAACATTCAGAAATGTTTTTATAACTTAATGGGAACGTTAGGAAAATGTTCTTAGCTGGGATGCTATATAAGCAATAGAAAGAACAATATGAGGGTACCAGGGTGTTGCTAGGTAGTTGCTAAGATAGTCTAAGGTTGCTAGACTATGTGATTTGTAAGTGATTGCTTACGGATCAGGCAAAATTGGTAAATCTATTAACACAAGCATAAAATGGTAATAACTGTATTGGTGCGGTTATGCAACACTGTCGTACATGTCACACACCGGCAGAAAAACGCAGCAGTAACAGGTTCCAAATTCTTCTCATTGATTTTTATTTGTCCTGATCCCTGGCTGGTCCCTTAGCCCCCAGTGAGAGTGACAGGCGGCTGATGGACAGTTCATTTAAACTGAGACAATCACTCCGGGCTGTCTTTCTCTCTGCCTGTCTCCCATTCCTTCACTTCATATAGCTGTTTTCTGGGGCGGCAGACAAAGCTATCGCTGCGAGAGGAGCCGTGCTGATTGTATGCGTGTATTGTGTACTGCTCCTTTGCTAAATGAGAGCCACGGCTGCAGGAACAGAGGCTCTTCTAATAGCAGCTGTCAATTAAAGCCCCCTCCCTGATAGGATTGTGGCGGTATAGACGTATATATATGCCGAATGGACGGCGTTAGCTTGACAGCGTGGGCTAAATTGGCATGTGAACTAATGCAGAAGACGCTAATTAAACACACAGATCAAACCAACAGCGCTGTCTGCTACTAATCAAACTCTCGAGCACTTACTTTCTCCTCTCATTAAACAAACACAACACTGTTAAAGAGCTGATAGACTGTTCCTCTTCAGGAACTCGAGCTGCGTCGAGAAACGCTAGGGGAACGCCGTTCAGCATGACGGGCTCTGAATTTCGTGTGTAATCAGACCAATAGATGGGCGAGATGTCACGGCGGGTGATGTAATGACCAGGAGGCTATAAAAGCACGTGCGGTGAGACCAGCGCCAGCTTTTTGTCATTCAGCAAGCGCTCTGTGTGTGTGTCGTTCTGATATCTGTCTGTGAGTCATATTTGGTGTTGTCTGTCCCGTAGGGCTAGAAATAAAAGATACAAGTATGTCTAAAGCACATGACAAGTCACATCATTTGAGCAGGGGCGAAGGCAGCCAGCGTTTCAGACTGTGTGTTCCTCCCTGCCCGCGTTTCATTACGGGTGCGGATACACACAGTTTGTGCGTTGTCTGCCTGGGAGCGGAGCATGCTGAGACTCTTGAGAGAGCTGACTGCCCGCTTTGCGAGCGTCTCCCGATGCATGTTCTCCGCTCTCGCAAGGCACTCTTTGCGGAGGGTGCCTTCACAAGTGTTCCCCGCGGTGCGGGTCCCGCTTCCGCCGAGGCGGAGCGGCGATTACGCTCGTGGGGTTCACAGCTGGAACTGGCGGAGGGAATGGAGACGGGCGAGTCCCTATCTTCTTCCTCACCCGCCAGATCCAATGCTCGCTCACCGGGTTCGGAAGCCCGTTTTGCGGTTAATTCCCCCCGGGGAGCGAGCTCGGCGTTCTGCCTCTCTTCCTCCGAGGAGGTTGACGTGGTAGGCGTTGATGAGGACACGCCCCCTCAGTCGCCCCAGTATGGGGAGCTTTTGGAGGTGGTAACTCGTGCCGTTGCCAAACTGAATATCGAATGGCCCGCTGAGAAAATGGCTGAACCGCAAAGAAGTAAATTAGATGAGTGGTTTTTGCGTACTAAGCCACCACCTCCACGCCGGAGCCTGCCATTTTTCACCCCGACCTCCCACAGGTATCGAAGTCCGTGGGGAAGACCATTTCTCGGGCCCGCCTCTTTGTTTTTTTTTTCTTTATCCCCCATCTGATTCGTATGCATATGGCGGGATGGAAAGAGGCGGTTATAAGGCGATCCCGGGTAGAAACGACTCTTGCGACTATCTGTCTTCCTGCGCGGCATCTCTCTAAAGGCTCCGGCATTGTGCCCCTCCAGCCGCTGCGCACGACGTCCGCGCTGGTGGGTACAAAGGTCTCACAAGCGGGTCTTCTGGTGCGTGTCTGACACCATGGCGTTGTTACAGCTTACCAAGCGACCTTCTGAAAGAGCTAGATGAGGGTGAGGCAGTAAATTCGGATGATATGACAGATCTCCGAGGACGCTGATTTGTCTCTTCCGCGCCACTAAGGAGACCCCTGTGCCATATGGCAGTCTATCCGCTATGGTGCAGCGGAGAGGCATCTATGGCGGACCTTGCGTAATGAGAGAGAGACAAGGTTTGCCTAAGACGCCCCCTCGCGCCTGCCTGGCCTGTTTGGTGACGCCGTCAATTCTGTCGTCGACAGGTACCAGGAGGCTCGTAAGCAGGCGGCGGCGTTCCAGTGGTTTCTCCCTCGCCGCTCTCTAGCTCCATGGGCTGCTGGGCGAGAGCAGCCCCCTCTGGGTACCAGCTCCGCATACAGGGGTGCACAAAAACAGAGCGTGGCCTCGCGTGCTCCCCCGTGTCGAGACACGGGAGCGAGGCAGCGTTCTAGGTCGGGGGCCTCCAAGGCTAAGCCGGATCTTCGGACCGTACTTAAGTCTAGGAGGTCCTCGGCCAAAAAGTCCTGACGCCACTGGCCCAGGACTTATGAGGGCAGTCCCCTCTGGGGTGAAGCGGGTTACACCGCATTACACGGTGTCCATCTCGCCTCACTGCCCTCAGGAGACCGATCTGCTAACCCTGCCAAAAGGAGTTACAGTGCGCAGCGGCGTCGAAAGAAGGCCGCGAGTGCCACTCTCAGTCACCACCCGGGAATGTAGCGGTGCTAAGAGGCTCGCCACCTCTAGGTCTCTAGAGCGGCAGGTTCGGTTGTTCCCTGCCAGTTCGCCGTTACAGTGCACCGAGCTGGTTGCTCGCATTACACCAGAGATCAGTCTCTCGAGACTGATTCCCTTAGTAGACTATTTAACAGCATGGAAACTACTGCCAAACATGTCTCAGTGGGTCCTGCACACTGTAGAGAGAGCTACAGAATCCAGGTTTGGTTCCCCTCTGCCTCTTTTCAACGGGAGTACGCCCACGCTGGTGGGCCCCGAGCAGGTTCTGGTCATGGAACAAGAAGTAGTTATTCTTTTGAGGAAGGAGGCCATCGAGGTTGTCCCTCTTCTCGACAGAGAGTCCCGGTTCTACAGCCGTTACTTCATTATTCCGAAGAAGGATGGGGGGTTGCGCCCAATTTTAGATCTACGTCAGTTGAATCGCTCAGTCATGCGACTGAAGTTCAAGATGCTTACTGTCAAACAGGTCGTGTCTCAGATCAGATCCGAGGACTGGTTTGTCACGATAGATCTAAAGGACACATACTTCCATGTATCCATCCTTCCCAGTCACAGGAAGTTCCTGAGGTTTGCTTTCTGGGGCAAAGCGTACCAATATCGTGTTCTTCCTTTCGGCCTTGCACTCTCACCCCACATTTTCACGAAGTGTGTGGATGCAGCCCTGACTCCGTTGCGACTCCAGGGCATCAGCATACTAAACTATATCGACGATTGGTTGATTTTATCTCAGTCAGAGCAGATGGCGGCTCGGCATCGAGATGTCGTCATCGCCCATATGAGAGAGCTGTGGTTAAGACTAAACGCCAAGAAGAGTGTAAAGAGCGTTGCAAACTCCATTACAAAGGACCTTATCTAGGTCGTGGTGGGGGATTCGACACGATGCGGGCACGCATGTCTCCCCTGCTCGTACGAGTCGATCCTCGGGGCCGCAGTCGCGGAGTCAGAGAAGGCCGGAAAAAAAAAATACCACTCACTGTCAAGCAGTTTCTGAGACTGCTGGGTCTGATGGCAGCTGCTTCCAACGTGATACCTTTTGGCCTGCTTTACATGAGACCCCTACAGTTGTGGCTCAAGACCAAGGGGTTCTCCCCTAGGGGAAACCCGCTTCGCATGATCAAGGTCACGTGGTGATGCTTACGTGCCTTGGACATGTGGAGGAAATGTTGGTTCTTGTCTCAGGGCCCGGTGTTGGGAGCTCCTTGTCGCCGCATAACGCTAGCGAAGGAAGCATCCCTCACTGGTCGGGGTGCGGTCATGAGTGGCCACACTGCCCGTGGTCTATGGAGTGGTCGCATCTCATGTGGCACATCAACTGCCTGTAGATGCTGGCCGTGTTTCAAGCTCTGAAACACTTTCTCCCAGACCTGAGATGTCACCATGTGTTTGGTGCGTACCGACAACACAGCGGTGGTCTTTTACATCAACCACCAGGGAGGTCTGCGGTCACGCCGTTTGTGCAAACTCGCTTACCAGATCCTTGTGTGGTCCCAGGGCAAATTCCTCTCGCTGAGAGCAGTTCACATTTCTGGGCATCTCAATGTGGGAGCAGACATCCTGTCTAGGCAGGGGCTGAGGCCCGGGGAATGGGTGCTTCACCCCAGGGTGGTGAAGCAGATATGGAGAGTTTTTGGCCAGGCCCAGGTGGACTTGTTTGCGACTCGCATGACATCGCACTGTCCCCTCTGGTTCTCGCTAAGTCCTCCAGCTGCACTGGGGCTGGATGCCATGGTGCAGACTTGGCAGAGGCTTCGTCTGTATGCCTTTTCCCCGATCGCTCTGCTCCCGGGAGTTCTGGAGAGAGTACGCCGGGATGGGTCTGTCTGTTGCTAGTAGCCCCGTTCTGGCCGGACCGAGTATGGTTATCGGACCTGATTTCCCTTCTCGACAGCTCTACATGGGAGATTTCCGTCAGGAGGGATCTCCTCTCACAGGCAGAGGGTATGATCATCCACCCCCCCCCGGATCCTTGGAAAAATTGTGGGTGTGGCCCCTGAGGGGGCACAACTCGTAGCTTCTGGTCTCTCAGCTGAGTTTGTTGAGACCATCCTCCAATCTAGAGCTCCCTCTACGAGGAAACTGTACGCCTGTGGAAACTTTTCACTTCCTGGTGCGAAGACCGCCAGCTAGACCCAGTTAACTGCCCAGGAAAAGAGACCCGGAGAACCCCACCCCAGTTGGTACAGTTCTGGAGTTCTTGCAGGCCTGTTTATCCGCAGGGTTGACCCCCTCCACCCTGAAGGTCTACGTGGCGGACATTGCGGCCTACCACACCCCTCTCGGTGGCATCTCAGTGGGAAGACACCCCCTGGTTACACATTTCCTCCACGGTGCGCTGAGGCCCCCAGTACAATCTCGCGTCCCCACGTGGGACCTGGCTGTGGTGCTACAGGCTCTCGCTAGGCCTCCCTTCGAGTCTATTGAGGACATATCTGATCGCCTCTTGACTATAAAAACTACCTTTGTTCTGGCGATATCTTCCCTCAAGAGAGTTTGGGGATCTGCAGGCCCTTTCTGTGGCCCCGTCTTACTTAGACTTTGCGCCTGGGCTGGCCAAGGCTTTTCTGTTCCCACGAGTGGGTTATGTCCCTAAGGTCCCCTCCTCTGCACCACGGCCTGTCGTACTCCAGGCCTTCAGTCCTCCTCCTTTCGAGGATCCAGACCAGCAGAGGCTAAACTGCATGTGCCCGGTGCATGCACTGGATGCATATGTCCACAGAACTGCCCTGTGGAGAAGGGCGGAACAGTTACTAGTTTGTTACGGTCCCCCTAAGAGAGGTCTGCCGGCAACTAACAGACCCTCAGTCGGTGGATAGTGGATGCCATCTCCTTCTCTTATGAGTCCTCTGATCTCCCTTCGCCATTAGGGGTCAAGGCTCACTCAAGTCACTGTAGTGTGGCAGCTTCTAAGGCTTTTTTAGCGGGTGTTCCAATGCAGGACATCTGCAGCGCGGCGGGTTGGTCCACGGCCCTTAACTTTGTTAGGTTTTATGGTCTAGACTTGTGAGCCACTCCTGGCTCTTCTGTTCTCTTGCCCTAGCTGTGCAATCTTCCACACTGGGCAGAGATTTCGGAGTCTGGCGGCGTGGGCATTCTCGTTCCCTAGCGTTTCTCGACGCAGCTCGAGTTCCGAAGAGGAAGCGGGGCCTCAGGTTACGTATGTACCCTGTTTCCCGAGGGAACGATACGTTGCGTCTCGGTGGCCAGCCTTCCGCGTCCCTTCCCGCCTTGCTTCACTCCCCTGATCTGCGCTGGTCTTCACCGCACGTGCTTTTGATACGCCTCCTGGTCTTACGGCCCCCCGTGACGTCTCGCCCCATCATTGGTCTGATTACACTACGAATTCGAGCCCGGATCCACGCTTGAACGCGTTCCCCGAGCGTTCTCGACGCAGGTCTACGTTCCCTCGAGGATCTAGGGTTACATACGTAACCTGAGGCGATAGTGTGGTGAAACAACATGCGAGTGCATGGCTTGGGGAGATGCATGCTGTGTGTGTCATGTGAACGTGTTTAACACACAGTGAGGGACGTCACAATCAACAAGCAAAGCTCAAACCACTAACACAGACATCTTGTGTTTTCCCCCAGTAGATGTCAGTGTAATCTTCACATCCTCAAACACTCCAGCACATTCATGCTTGACATTCCACAAACACACCCCTTACAAAAAAACAAAAAAAAGTAACACGGTTGCACTACGGTAACTCTATGATGCTTCGAAATACGCCACAGTATTTAAATGGCACTATAATGAGGCACTTCAAAGAACACCGTGGTTTCCAAAAACATCCCATTATATTAAAATGTTACATTCTTATGGTAATACCATGGTACTTTATTTAGGGAACACCTGCACAAACACAATCAGAACATCAGCTGCTTGGATCTTTCTGAGTTAATTGACTGGATAAACTCGTTTAATCTGAGTCTAAGTCAGGTTACATGTAAGTGTGGTATCTCATCTCAGTGCTGTGTTTCAGTGAATGACAATATGTACATATGCACTACATACACCACCACTACAACAACTATGCTGGAAATATCACCATGCTGAATGAATATTCTCTCTCTCTCTCTCTATATATATATCTTCACAGCTACCCTTACCAAAAAGTAGTATACTACAAGTTTATTTTAGTAAGTATACTTAAGTAAAGTTCAAGTATATTTTAAGTAGACTATGTAGTAGTATACAAATATCATGACTAGGATGTATCCTCTTAAGTGTCCTATTTTCATACTCTTAGACTAATGTGCCTACTTCTAGATATCCAGAGGAGACTTTCGTAATAACAGTAGTGACAGCTTTGAGTACGACCAACTAGTTTACAACAATATTTTTAGCTTGTACTACAACTATACTAAAAGTGAAATAATAGGTATACTGATAGTTTACTAATTAAAAACTTGTAGTAGCATTTTTAGTACACTCTGAAGTATAATCTCAGTAAACTACTAGTTTAATAGTTTTATACTGCAAGTATACTCGTAAGTTTTCTGTGAACTTTACATCATACTTTAAGTAAACTACTATGTCCCTATTTATGTATTAATTTTTATATATTTTGTTATATGCATATCTGAACATACAAAACATCAAAAAGAACAGGGTATCTGCTTGTAAACAAAAAACATTTTATTCTAGCTTCATGCATTATTTTTTTTAAACACTTGAATGTGGATAAGTTTTATAAATAAAAAAAATTAAAAACATTTGACAAAAAGCTGAAAAAGACTATGACGGGAGTCAGAACGAATCAACACGTAGAAAATTCGATCAACACCCCAAGCTGACAGCTGTTCATTGGTCTACATTTTATTCCATAAGTTACACAGTTTTGATGCTGTTTTATGTCTGTCTGATCATGTTAGATGAAGCATCTGTTGTTTTGGTTTCTTCTTCATTTGTGTTTTTTGGAAATTCTGTACAGAAGATGTGTACTAGCGCCCCCTACAGTGTAACAATGAAAACACGGATTCTAGGAGCACAAGTATAGCTAAAATATAATTAGACCTTTTCTAAGTATAAGTCAAGTATACTCAAATGTCATTTTAAGTATATTTCTGAAAGTAAACAAAAAGTAACAGAGTATACTTCCTATTATGTAGTTAAAAGAAGTATCCTAATAGCACACTTGAATAAACGTCTTTTTCGTAAGGGTAATAGTGAACGTTCTGGCAAGGTTCTCCACAAGTTATAAACAAACATTCTTCCAGTACCGTTAATAGAATGTTCGTTTAAAGTTATCTGCTATTTTTAATAATGTTCACAAAACATCATTTATCATCATTAATGGAACGTTTTTCTCCTGAAATGTTTTAGGCGCACGTTTTGTTTAAATGTTACGGTTTCAAAACGTTCAGAGAACATTCAAAACACGTTCCAAAACGTGTTTGCAAATGACAATTGCATATTTTCTAGTTCTCATCGCCACGTAACAAGTTGTTTTTTCAAAATGGACATTCAGAGATCGTTCAAAAAACGTTTTTATAACTTAATGGAAATGTTAGAAAAACGTTCTTAGAATTTTTTTTATTTTGTAAATATGGGATGTTACAAAGGTGCCAGGGTGTTGCTCGGGTGTTGTAACAGGTTGCTAGGGTGTTGCTATACCGCTTCTACTTCCAGGTGTTCTGGCTGGTTGAATATGCTGATTGATACGATGTTTTTTTGGACACACTACCATATGCAATGGATCGTGAAACATAAATATTATAATCATGGATCACCACGACTTATATCAAAGTACCGTTATACTACAATGCTATGGGTTTTGGACTCGTACCATAGTAAAACCAGGGGTTTGGAGAGTAATATAGAAACTAGCACATTTCTGGACGTGCACGCAGGCGATACCATGTTTTTGATCATGTACCATAGTACTGCCAAGAGCGTTACACATGGAGCGTAGCGGTACATTTTCCGCTAAAAGGTTTTTGTGGTTTAGCGCGACACGGATCTGTGAGGACGCGCCGCGCGTCAAAAAAGAATCGAACCAGCAGCATCTGAAGCCGCGCTCAATCACACGACGCGCAAAACGCGCTCATTCACCTGAATGTCACATGCATCTAATCCAGTTAAAGCCCGTTTCCCGACTATAAAAGCCCGAGCCTGATGCATCATAACGCATTTGCGCGTAAACACAGTCAACTGAGCGATATTGATGAAGCTTAGGCGCCTGTAAACTGAAGTGTGTTGATGATGTGAGAATGATGCTGTGAAGGGACCTCCTGCGTCTCCTCCCCTCCCTCCTCCTCCTGCTTTCCTGCTCCTCATTTCCACTCCTCATTTCGCGTTCACCCACGAGAAGAGATGCGAGCGTCCAGCATCATGTCCTCAGATGTCCAGCTGCGTGACCAAACGGACAGCAGCGACCCCGCGGGCGCCAGGAGCGACTGAGAGCAGGTAGGAAAATCTAGCCGTTTCTGCGCGTTATTTAGAAAATATTGCAACCGATTTGTTACATCACGCGCGGGCCATTGCTTTCACAAGCCAGTAACTGCAAACAAATGCACGCCCGTCAAGGAGCGCAAGTGCAACCAACACAAGGTTCACTCAGAAAAATGATCTTTAAAACGTTCCGCTGAGCCGGAGATCGATGGAAAGCAGCAGGAGACGCGGAGCACTGTGGTTGTTTCTTGGATTGAGCCATGGAGACTCCAAAAGCAACGCCGATGTCGCGCGCTTTCCCCTTCATAACTCACTCAACTTTAAGACTTCACTCATCAGAGACCCATTTAGACTATTTTCTTCAGATCCGAGCGCGCAACCCAGAGCTGGAAAACGCACTCCGTTTGCGCGCAGACTCACGCCAAACGGGATTTACGCACAAACCAACTCGAGAATTTTAGCTTCGATCTCTTTAATAACATTTGGGTATCCGATCAAACATTTGAGGGTTAGAAGAAACTGATATAGTTGAATCCGTTGCCGTTCAAGTTGTGCGTAAAAGGTTTTTGCGCACTGAACTTGAGCGCGACATTTAATTTTAAACACTGGACGGACTAATTATGTAATCTAGTTGGTCAGTTGCTCGTCATGCATCTACTTTAAATAATGCAAAAATGTCTGCACGGGTCGACTATTGTCAAATAAAGTGCCTTTATGTGCCATGACACTGATTTGGACACCGTTCCAATTCAATGTGTGTGAACTGATTCTCCAGTTGATGTGATTTGCTCTTGTTCAAGCCTCTATCATTGTTAATTTCCTACTACAGACATTTGACAGAAAAAACACCAATCAAACTCATATAAATGCCTCCAACTCAACAGAAATATGGAAATCCGCAGGGCGAATTGACTTTACGCGTTGTGTGCTGGATGGAGGACTTCCTTAATGCGCGTTTTGTTTTATTCTCCGAATGAAGTTCACATCGTTATTTGGCTGTTCAGGTTCAGTTTGATTTTGCACAGCACTGAAGCGTTCAGAAATGAAAAGGAAACGGTCAGGCAGAACCGTCCTGGCCTCTAATGCGTTCCTCTAATGTTTGGGCAAGGATTAACTGTTGTTAATCAATAGAGTTTGATCAATAACTTGTGCTGGAAGTTTTGAGCTGAGATCTCTGTTTATTTCCTCTGCTGCTCCGTTCATGGATCAGGACGCGCGCGTGGAATCGATCAGATCGCTGCTCTCATCGATAATCAAAGCGCGTTACGCGGCAGGTGCTCAGATCTGCTATTTTTAACCTTTATGTCTGCCAAATATTTCACGGGGTGAAGAAAACAGAGATTCATTCATGACTGCTCATAATTTAGGTATCGATTCCAGTTGTGCTCATAAAGTGATTGATTATCGTTCAGGACACGAGTAGCATATTGATTATCAGTGGATTTGGCACTGATGGATTGTTGCGCGCTGCTCAAAGAGTCTCTCAGTAAAAGCTGCGTGAAATGAGGAAACGCGACAGAGAAAATCCAAATGCGCAAAGACGCGGAGGAACCCAACGCTGTGCAGGTGAAATGTGCCGATCTGGAACGAGTGCGCGTTTGAAACAAAGCTTTATGAACAGTGAAGAGGTTTCATGAGATGTTTTTTAAGCAGTTGAACGTTTTTCGCTTTTGGTTTGGCGCGTTGTGCCCCGTTAGAGCGCGCGTTACATGCAAAAGGGGGCGCACATGGCGCAAACAGGTACACTAGAAAATAATGCTTTATAGAAAAGACTGCCAAGTGAAAAATTACGTTACCATAGTTTTTCATTTAACATATAGCACAATTTTATAATATAAAGTTATACAGTATATTTAACTTAAATATATATTTAACAAGGCGATATGTATACTTTAACAATATATATATATAACGTTATATGTAATATTACAATGGATTACAATGATTTGCATTCCTTAAATGAATATATGAAGAGTTCATTTGCAAAAACAGATTTTTTTGCAAAAATCATGTTTTTTCATTGTGCATTCCATCTCAATCAAACTGCAGTTGGGTTATATTGACTAGGTTAAAAAATAACTAAACATACAGCTAACACAATAAAAACATGATAATAAAAAACTTTCAAAAAATTTGATTATCCGTTTTTGCAAATAAACACTCTATATATTCATTCAAGGAATGCAAATCATTGTAATTCAAAAGGAAATTCCCAATTCTTTCACATGTAGTTTTTTAAATTGAACAAAACAGAATTAAAAAAATTTTATTAATCACCAACGCTCTTAAACATCATAAGAAATCAAAATTGAAGTTTTGTGTCTTTTAGTCTATGTACAGTACGTGTCTCTGAGCTCATGCTAGTATGTGCCTTCAATTTGACTACAGTTATTCTCCAGCAGACACGTTTACAACATACAAACAGGTCTCTCTCTTAATGGAAAACGGACCAAAATATTGAGGACTCATTTTTTGTCCAATCACTTGCTCTCTAGAATGAGAATGTCCCGCCCCCTGATGTCACATGATCTAATTCACACAGGTTCAGTCCTCCTAGACTAGAGCAGCATGAGTTTAAGGCCCATCTCAAGTCGTCCAATGTGGTCGGCGCAGGGTCCAAACAGGGTCAACCGATCTAAATGAATAATCAAATGGACAATAAACATTTGTGCGTTAGCAACAGAAAGACAAATGACATAAACCCAATAGAATATTAAATATTAAATGTAAATAATAAAGAATGATATAAATAACATTTCAGATATAAATAAATATCTAAACACACATAAAATAGAATTAAAAGTAGCAATCAAATATTTGTACTATCCTAAACATTATAATAAAATGTTACTATAAAAATCCATATAAGATTATAACAAATTTATATAACGGTTTTAATATATTTAATATAAAAATTATGTTTTAGCACTATAATGCTATTCATTTATATCGAAACATTAAAGAAATATTTATCATTAAAACATACATTAAATATGTAAACAGAAAGGGATATTGTGTTGGTTGATGCTGTTAAAGTCCTGCTTACGGCCCGACGCGGGGGGGGGGGCTTTCACCTGTCCGTCAATATACACCTTTCCATCTTATACATCTATTTTAAGAGTCCCCTGTGTTTGGCTGATGCTGGTGTTAAGCTGGTCAAGAAAAGACGTAATGATCGTGCGTGTAACACATCAACACTCAGTACACCCATCCAGCTGCTGCATGTGTGTGTGTCTTTTCTCTATGCTGTTCTTGCATTGGTTAAATCAGCCCGTCAAAGTCTTTCAGCCGCTGATGGACACAGAGAAGCACATGCTCATTCACGCTGACCTGTGTGTGTGTAATGTCAGCCATTCAGAGTTTAATGTCAGTGTGAGAGGATGTTTGACTGCAGACAGTGTTGTTGTGGTGTTTAATGGCAGCATGAGGGTGTTTAGGTGAATAATGTTTATGGAGTTGCAGCTGAAATCATTTAGAAGTGCTAACAGGACTGTAGAGACCGTGTCAGACTCACTGACACACACACACACACACACACCACAACACACACAGTATTACATACCCTCGCAGTACCCGTCCTACACAGCAACGTCTTCCATCTGTTTTGCACACCACACACACACACACACACACACACACACACACACACTTAATGTGGCGGGTCAATAACGGAGGGCCTTGGGTACTGAGTGTGTGAGAAAGAATCATGGCTCCTGCTTTATTTGCAGCACTAGTTGTTTGTCACAGAATCTAAATGCACAACAGTGAAGAGGAAGAAAGTCAATGAGCGTCTGATCTGAACATCTGGGTTCAGTCGCATTAACAGCCACAGTGTTAAGTCTGTGTCTTAAGACCAACCAACTAGGATTCAAATTTGACCAATCTAAGTTATGACCAATCCTAAAGGAAAAAATGAGATGACTAACTTGTAAGACTAGTCTAAGCAGTTTATGCAACGTGGGTTTAAAGTCATGTAATGATTTCTGCAGGTCCTCGTCTGAAGTATTTTGGAAGCGATAGCATGCATATGAATTTATTGAACTATAATCTGGAGACAAATTTGGCATGAAACGGAAGCGGTGACCATCTCTTCTTCCCAACTGTGACATCTATCCGAGTGAAACGGGTTCTCCAACGACAAAAAACACACGGCGGGCCTTGATTTTGTCCATTGGGAATTGACTGAATTGATTGGATCGTTGTTGTTTACTAATTGCTGTGATCGCATGCCGGTGTGCACGTCATCAGAGAAGAGATTGCATTGGAAAGTGGAAATTAATGTTTTTGTCTAAAGATTTGAATAAAAAAAATTAGTATGCAGACATATGAGTTTGAATGAACAAATACATCAATAAAAAGCATTGTTGCATTTAATTGTACCTAAATCATCTAATTCTAAAAAATTAATATGATATCAATTACTTTTGTTTATATATATAATAATAATATATATATATATATATATATCTATCACAGTATAATAGATACTTTAATATATGTCTATATATGCCCTCAACATTCTCAGAATGTTCTACCAATGTTCTCTACACAAATGTTCTTCAATAATTTTCTCAACACATTAGTACAAAAACATTATTTATATATATATCATTAATTTGAAACAATTCAGTTGAATGTCCGTCTAACGTTTTTTAAATGTTACTACCTTGTTTCAGAGAACTTCAAAAGTAACGTTCACCTAACATTCTAAAGTTATAAAATGGAATGTTAGTTTTTGAATAACCAAGAAAAAACTTTTAAAAACTTTTAGAAACCAGGATGTTTTGAAATAACTGAAATAAACTCTTATGACACGTTCTTAGGCCACGTTTTTGGGAAGCAGCGTTGAGTATCCCATATATCCTCTTAAGGAGTTCACCCAAAAATAAAAATCCCATCATCATTTACTTATCTTCATGTCGTTCCAAATCTGAGATATTTAACAGAAGGTCCCAGGTGCTCTTTTCCTTCAGACGAGAGTGACTGTGATGACAGAACATTCATTTTGGGCTGAACTACTCCTCTAATGATGCTGCACACTCTCCCTGCATCTCATCAGCTTCACAGCAGGTTTGCAAAACCTCCGTCATTTGTTCCACAAAGGGAGACAAATGAAAAAGATATGCAAATGTACTTACTGTTTCCTGGAGCCTGTAGAGCACAGCCCAGAGGAAAGTGTTATTGCTCAGATGTTGCTCTTGCGCAGCTCTGGAGACACAATGCCCTTCTCAATCGCTTCATGTGCCAACACGGTTTCCCATGTTTCTCCTGAGGAGACACAAGACAGACACAAAAAAGTGGTAAGAGTAAAAACCCTTATAACCAGCGAGCAGCAGATAGATCATTGGAAGAGAAATGTTTATATTGAGATCTGATGACGAGTCAAAAGTTATTCTGAGCAGGAACGGAGCTGGTAAACCTTTACATGGGTGTCAAAAACTAGATATAGAAAATAGGGAAATGAAAATAGTTTGAGATATTGTCTCTAAATTAATGTTATTTTAGTGCCTTTGAGATATGCTAGAATAGTTTTTATTAATATTTTGAATTAATTTATTTTTATAATATATGCAAATATGTTTTTCATTAAAAATTTATTTAATTTTAGGTTAAATTAAAAATACATATATGTTATTTATTATTTTTTTTTAATGTGTTTATCTTTCATTCATTTTATTAGTTTTAATTGTTTTAGTATATCAAGCTAATTAAATTAAAATGACAAATGTTGGCACTGAACTCAATGTTACATTTACGTTTTTATACTTTATTTTAGTATATGTATTATCATATTTATTAGATTATATATTTTGGTGTTTATTCGTATAATATAAATATCTATAATAACCCTGAAAAACTGAAAAGCTGCAAAAGGCTCCATTTGCACTCCGTTTAATCTCATTGCTGTCTTGGAGACATAACTGAGATCTCATTTGTAATTTTTGTTTTCTTATGGGAGCTTACAGTGTGTGATACAATTCAACAGTAAAAGGAGGACGATTATGCAGTTATTTTCCTACGAGCAGCGCAACCACAGAACACACACACACACACACACACACACACCACACACCCCACTCTCTCACTCACCCACACACCCTCTCTCTCTCTCTCCCACACACACTCTCACTCACACACACACCAAAACACTCTCACTCACACACACACACACACACACTCCTCACACACACACACACACACACTCATACTCACGCACACACACTATCTCTATCTCTCTCACAAACCCTCACACACACACACACACAACACACACACTCCTCACACACACACACCTCTCACACACACACTCTCTCACACACACCTCACACACACACACACCACACACACCGCTCACTCACACACACACACACACCTCCCCACTCACACACACACACAACACAGTACTCCTCCACTCCACCCACTCTCACTCACAACACAACACTCACGCACCCACACCCACACTCTCAACACCTACTCTCCACACCACACTCTCACACACCTCCCCACTCAACACACACACACACACACACACACCCCCACACCACACACACACACACACACACACACACCCACACACACACACACACACACACACACAGACTTCATGACATTCAGTGGTGACACTCACTCCTCTACCCCATGGGTGTCTGTCTCGCTGAGGCAGCGTGTGTGTGTGTGTGTGAGCAGTCAGTCTGTTGACACACTCTGGTGATCTCTCTGCTTGTGCGACACGGCGTGTTTGAGGGATTTTTCTACATTTCACATCTGATATTCTCTGCGCAAAACTCCAGAGGCACAAAACACTGTCAGACACGAGCTGATCTGACAGGACAGAGGAAACTCTATGTGTGTGTGTGTGTGTGTTGTGTGTGTGTTTGAGGTCCTGGAGTTATTGTGCTCAGTAAAATAGCAGGCAACCCCTGGTGAGCTCTCATTCTCGCTTCTTCGCAACGTTTGCCTGTAATGCCTACTGCCAGAGATATGCCAGTCCATCGCGCTTTTGTCCACTCTGTTAATATTAATTTAAAAGGAACAGTACATTGAAAAATAACAACGCAAGGTCTTTACTCACACTCATGTCATTTCAAAACCGTATGAGTTTCTTCAAACAGATCTGTTATAAAAGTATAAAAACTTTCTGTACATACTAATCAAAAATTTGTTCTGATATTGTACAATAGATTTGCATGAAAAACAGACTCAAAGTTTAGTTATTATTCACTCATGATCTAACCAACTTTTAATATTTACATTTATAATTTGGTAAACTTGATGAATTTTGTGTGATTTTTAGAATTTTTTAGTGAAATAATAATAAAACATAAATAAAGTATATATATATATATACTTGGTCCTGTTTGATACACTTGACGTTGTTGTGACATACCATTATTATCAATCCAGTAGCTACAGCTTTCCAACATTCCTTTAATAATTATAGAATATAATATAATACCTGTGTGTATTATTATTGTAACTAGGTACAGTTTTAACATTTTTTAAATAAACATCTACAGTACATAAATCCATAAAATATTAATCAACTAAAGTTGCTGTTATTGCAAATGTGCATAGAATATATTATTACTATAAATGTATCTAGCTACAGCTTCAACATTTCTATAATAAACATAAATCTACATAATATTACTCAACCAGATATCTAATACAAAAGTAACGTCTGAAATGAAACACAAATCTGGCATCTTCTTGTGTTTCTGCTGTGTACACACATGCACCACTGTGGAAGATATCAGTGAAAACTTTAATAAAGCTTCTGTCTTCCATCCTCACAACTCTCTGTATAAACAAACCGAATACACTAACGCGGTAATTTAGTAAAATGCCGACACATAACCCAGCGTAAACATGGCGGGCCGCCATAGCCAGTCGAAATAGGAGAACGTCATTCCAGTTTCTCCAAACTCTAATCAAATCTGAATTCACAGATCGCTTTTACAATGTACAGAAGCTGCGGTGTGTTTAATTTACCGCGCACACTTCTGCTCTCCGTCGGCCCGGATACATTATCCCTAACTAGTGCGCTTGCTGACGGCCGACCCCGACATCAGAGGAGCAACATTTGGAAAGCGGCGGGATTCAGCGAGAATGTGTTTAGATTCAGAGACGCCTGTTTTACATCTTTACAGCCGCGGTATGTCCGTGAGGACGCTTGAGAATGCAGGTTTTATTTGTCTGGATTTCAGTGTTTGCCCTCCAGAAAGTAAAATACTGAGCTTATCTAATTCAACTGCCTTTAAACTGGATTATTGATAAGACTGGAAGATCAAGCACACACACATTTGCAATAAAGGTGTGTGAGAGTTCGGTCGAGCTATAAAACTAGCGAATCGATCAATAAGACTGGCTTAAGACTAGGTTGGAATCAACCTAGATCGGATCAAGGTTGGTTTAGTGCAGGTTTAAGTGTGTGCGGTTAGACTGCCCATCAGTATTCACGGCCGGTGTTCATCCTTCATTTAAAGTGCATAAAGTGGGCTAACAGCGCTGGACGCGACCCAACACAAGGTCATCAACCCAGTTTTCCCAGTGCGTTTACAACAATCAATACACACACACACCTCGCTCTCTCGGCCTCGTAGGGAGATCGTTCTGGCTCTGGCAGGATTCTCGAGTCTGGATATTCAGCTTTACTGTCCGTCTTCCAAACTAAATGAGATTCAGATATCTTTAGACCTGTAGCGCCAGGACAGACTGTTCCAAAAACAGTGACGCAAAGAACAGGAGATGCAGTGTAATACACTTAAACACTGGCAACAGATATACAGCAACAAATGTACGCTCTCAAAACATTAGAGAGAAATCTTCCAAACTATGGCATTAAAAGCATAAAAAAAGATAAAGATGATTTGACTATTTATCAATTTGAATATCTAAAGGGCCGTTCACACTACACTTTTTGTTCCACTGACTTCCATTCATTTGCAAGCTCATGTGAATTTAAGATTAGTCGCAGTAAAGCCGGCACATTTTCACATTTTGGATGTATTATATGTTGAATTGTTTTTTTTTTTTAAATACCGCAGAGTGTGAAGTCATATCACAACCTTTTGATTTTGCTGCCACCATGGCCTATGCAATGATATGCTATGTGATTTGTCCAATTATTAGCTGTGCTTTAAAACCCAAGTGGCAAACGGGGTCAAAGTTGATCTAATACTAGTAATGTCTAAATTAAAACATTATTTTAACCTTTATATTAAGTTGTGGGTCAATGCACCAATAATAGAAATAGAAATGCTGGCTAACCTATGATGTTTTTATTAAGGTTTGTAACTTTTTGTCATTTAGGGTTAATACTCTGATAAATTTATATTATGATTATGATGTTTGCTGGTCAGTTTGACCCGTATATTTCATGGTTAAAGGCAGGTGCACAGACCGAAAATAAAAACTTATATTTAATATATTTTAGTTGCATGCAAGTCAGTTTATCAAATACTCTCAGGTTGTCTATATTTATGCATTTGGCAGATGCTTTTATCTGAATAAACATACACTGCATTGAAGGTATACATTCTTAATAGTTCATGCATATTCATTTCAATGGGAATCGAATCTATGATCTTGGCGTTGCGAGCACTATGCTCTCTATTTGAGCTTCAGGAAAGCACACAGAAAAAGGTTTTCTTCTTTTGTTCCTGTAACTAACTATAAATAGAAATATAATAGAAATATAAACTATAAACTAACTTTAACTTACTTGCACAGTCAGATTCTCTTCAAACTGTTGCTCCGCCATGACAGTAAAAGAACTAAAAGTAGAAGAAAGTTTACATTCATGCCACCATAGCGGCCCTTGTGGCACAGCTAAGAGGTGAGCTTCTATTTCCAGATGCACTTGTGTTTACGTGGAGTGTGATGAGATATGATCAATACACTCGAAATCATCCGCATACTCTCAGAACTATAGAAATGAACAGCTGCTGGCGTGTCTGGATGCAGGTGAAGCAGCAGAAAACAGATGGACTCGTGTGTCTGAGTGGCTCTACAGGACGCCAGACCCTCCTGAGACCCAAACACAGAAACATTTAGATTCCTCACACACTCCTCCGTTCTAATTACACGAGCCTTCTGATGCGCCTCTCCAGAGAGCCTCTTTCCAATTATCTATCTGCTAGCGATTCATCTCTTTCCATTTCTCCCTCCGTCTATTACACCTCCACACATTCATTCGCTCATTTCCTCCACTGCCTCATTACGGACGGAGAGCCACTGACGCTTCGACCGGAGGATTGAACGTAGTGTCACCTGGAAAAAAGGTGATAATGACAAGATAAAGCACAGGCGTTCAATATAGAAATAAATGAATGAATGTTAACCCCCGCTGACTCCACTCCAAATGTGTGTGTGTGTGTGTGAATACAGCTCAAATCAATTCAGTTCACTGTACCTGAACACACTTTAAAGGAACATGCCATTAACTCCACTTCATGTTCTTCCAATCCTGTATGACTTTCGTTTTTCTGTGGAACACAAAAAGAGATGTTTTTCTTCCATACAGTGAAAGGCAATAATCAGTTGAGCGCCAAAATGAGAAGAAAAGCACCTTAATGACTATATTTCGAGTCAAAGGAAAAGCTTAACACAAGGAACCCAACAGGGTTTGATGTCAGTGGTGTTGAACACCGTAGGTGTTGGTGTCATGTGATCATTGTAATGCTGTAAGTTTGCTAAGGAAGACTTGAAATATACTGCAAAATTGTATGGAAATGCTGTAAAAAAATTATTGTATTAATTATTTTGTCATTTGTTTTTGTCTTTTTCAGTACAAATAGCTACACATTCTTAAACCGAGACACCGTCACATAAAAAGCGTATGTATTAAGACATTAAGTCTTGTTTTCTGAAAAATGCAAAATTACTTAAAATACTTAAACATAAAAAACACAAAAATACTTAAAACAAGAAATACATATCTGTCTATGGGGTCAGAAAAAGAAACTTATGCACTTCAAGTGCTCATGCACCAATTTTTGAATGAACTTTAACAAAATTATCAACAAAACTGTTTCGAAAAGAAATACAAAACCTGTGCTAACTGAAGAAACAGTTAACAACAGATTGAATCTCGATTGGGTAAAATTGCATAAACTTTAAAGCCAGTAGTTTGACTGGGAACACCAAATTAAGTAAAGGATTTTCAGGACAGCAAAGAGATTAATTAGTATTTTTGTCTCATTTTGTAATTTGTTTTTGTCTTTTCTAGTAAAAACAAGTAAACCGTGTTAAATCATGATACATGTGTACTTAAATGAAAAGTGAAATGAACAAAAAAAGTGAAATGACTCAAGATAATAGGTCTTGTTTCATGAAAAATGTATCACAATGAATTGCGTTTATATTTAAAACAAGAAAAAATATCTGTCCATGGGTTTTTTTTTACTTAATTCAAAGTGAAAGTAGGTTTATTTTTCTATTTAGTTTAAACTCTTTTAATTTGGATAATTATCAGAAAAAAAATATAATGATAGAGAATGTATGAACACAGATAATTATCATTTGCATCAGAAAACAACACTTCATATCTTAAGTCCTTTCACTTTTTAAGTAAATACATTTTGATTAAAGAGTGTTTATATATTTGCGCAGGAAAAGAAAAAAACAGTATTCAAAATCAGACAAAAATACTAAGCAGTGCATATTCATGGCTTTTTGGAGCTTAGACAGGTTGTGATCATTGTAATGTTCTTTAAAATTCAACCATTTGTGTTGAAAAGGCCAGTGTATTTGTGAACATCAAGTGTTGGAAGTGGATTTACAACGAGAAACAGTGTCATGCACTCAACTGCTCAGCGTTTCGCTCTTCAGAACATTAACTGAGTCGCCTGGCTTCAGTACAACAGAGAAAAACTAAATCTCTGAACTGCTTGGGGAGACGCCAGGGGCGGCAGATTGTCCCTGTAACCCTACTAACCCATTGACTGAAAAAACAGAAAAGGGCCGAGGATTGAACCTTGAGGGCCCCCAGACCTGGAGGAGATTCCTTTTATCGTCAGGTTTTATTACATGTTTTCTGTACAAACACCATAACCCACTCAATAACTCGTGAGCGACCAGATGAAACGATAATGGGAAGCAAGCTTCGGTTAGAAACAATATTCTTCACTACCAAACATGGCTCAAATATGGAGCAACAGCAAAGACTCACCCTGGAGACAAAGTGACCAGTCCCACAACAACTGAAGTTTGTGTTTGCTCAGGACATTAAAAGGAAAAATTGCCTTTCCTTTTCTAAGAAAAATCAGATTTTTCTGTATGGACCTCAGGTACTAAAACTGAGATATTAATATAATTCCCCATATGTACCTGAGGCATGTGGAAAGTGTGTGAAATTACATTAATTTTAAATTAATATTTTTAATTATTAACAGTATCAGATGTTTCTCTCCTTACATACATACAGAGAAACGAAAACAGACACAAATGAATCAATAGTTGTCATACAGCAAGTGTATATGACCATACAATTAATGGTAACAATTTACAATAAGGTCTTATTAGTGGACTAACATTACCTAACAATAAACAGTACATTTCTTGCAGTATTTATAAACCTTCATTAAACTTAGAAATGAAAATACAGTACAAATGAATGAAAATACACTTTTATTGTTCATGTTAGATAACACTGCTTTGTTTTTCACTGACCAGAAAACATTTTCTTGAGAAGTTTTGATTTCTGGGGGAAAATATATATGTATATATGCAAGTTAATTAAACGTTTATGCTCAAAAAGTGAAAAAAAACGACGTTTCTTTGAATTAAGTGTATTTATCTTAGCCCATTGGCAGCTATATTGTCTTGTTTTAAGCATAAACACACTTAATTTTTGATTAACATTAAGCCATTTTTCTTCTCAAGTAAATGTTGAGATATTAGTACTAGAAAACTGACAGAAAAATGTGACTAATATTAATACATGCTTTGGAAGTATTTTTAATTGTTAGTTCATGTTAACTGATATACTTAAGAAACATTAACACATGGAAACTTACTGTAAAGTGTTATCAAATGAATGTGAATAGCAGCTTAAGTCAGTTATCGATATATCGACTCATATTTGTTAATCTGAGCACAGTTTTGAGAAACACTTAAGGTCTTTTTCTCAGGAGGAACATCTAGAAGCCTCCAACTAATCTACGTCAGATAGATGAGTTTAAATAAGAAGCTGTACGAATCGTCATTTTTTGAGGTCTTTAGGCAATGCTTTAGTGCAGAGCTAATCTGAGTGAGCGCGGAGGGCTTATACATCCCGTTTAAAAGCCCCCCAGAGGCTCATCCCTGGGATACGGCTGACGAATGCGGGGTTATTGGCCTCTGAATGCTGCTCACTCCTGTGACTTTGAGAGATCAGCGCACTGTTCTAGATCACAGACATCGGTGGCTGAGCGAGGGACTTTGAAAAGCTCTGATGGTATCAGGTGTGTGTGTGTGTGTTGCTCAGGCACCGGAGAGTGTTTTCCTCTTCCTTTTAATGAAATATCACGGCTACGTGGTTTTGATTGCTTTCTGTGGTTAATTCAAGTTTTTAAAGCTTTTATCTTTTGGATGAGTACACGTAGGAATGAAAGATTATTTGATAGGGCTTCTTTTTGTAGTTTTTCCACACGTCTCCGTTTTTTAATAGCCATTTTGCCGTGTTTGAAGATTTGCACTCGTGTCTCACTTCAGCACTTTGCACTTTCGGTAGATGTTTTTGCTCGCCAGATTACATCTGTTTATTGTAACGTTTTTTCATTTTGAAAGGATTTCACTGTTTTTGCTCAAGTTCTTCATATATGGCAGCTTATTGTGGGGCTTGTAATTACACCATTAGTGTTGCTCTGAAATGGAAATGAAAGCCTTCAAGCCAAAGAAATGGCATTAAAATGAAATGGCTAGAAATTTACATCACAAACAGACAGCTGAAAACACTGCACTGTTTCTAAAAGGCTTTCTGAAAACACTGTAGTCTTTGTGAAATTATAGTTTGCGATGTTAACACAAAACTTCTCCTGTGGTTTCCGTCAGTGAATTCAGGACGGGTTAATGTTTTAGCTGTAGATTTGACCCGATCTGCTGTCGTTATATGTGGTCTAACAGTGACCGCTCTAAAACTGCAGTATATGAGAGGCTCTTAAAAACCAGCAGAGACCGATCCGGCAGAGACCCAGTTTTCCACACAGCAGAATCTGCCTGTTCTGATTACCGGTTCAGTCCGGAGAGCAGGTACGGAGCGGTTTTGACTGAGAGTTTATTCCCGAGAGCTCCGGCGCTGTCGCACTCAGAACCGGTCCTGGCATTTACATCTCCAGACAGCAGAACATCGCCCTGGGCCTGGAAAGTACCACTTCCAGTCTGGAGCTCGTGGAAGAACGACCTTGTTATTCAAGCAGCTCGTTTCAGGCGGAGCGTCAGCACTATCTGTACTGAATCAGAACAGGGTCATTGTCAGCATAAAAAACAAATGATTTCACAATTACAATACAAGAAAAAAATGAAATTTACATTACTGTAAAATGCACATTTTTTTTTTTTCATTCATTTATGCTCATTTAAACTGTAATTTATGCTAATTTAAAATATTTGCATTGCGGTATTTTTATTGTAATATAGTGAAGAAAAGAATGTATTACAGTAATTAAAGTCACCATTAACAATGACGGGAATTACAAAATAAAAAATGAAAAAAGAAACTGAAAAAAATAAAACATTTGGATGAATTACAATAATGGGACTTGCACTGTGGCATTATTTTCATGACAATTAAACACATTTACCCCAAAATGCACATTAATTTCTGTGAAACACAATATTTTTTTTAATTATTATTTATTTATTTATAATTATTATATCTTGCCTTTTAATTTATGATCATTTAAATGGTAATTTATGCTAATTTAAAACATTTGCATTACAGTATTTTTATTGTAATGTAGGGAAGAAAGTAATGCATTACAGTAACCACAATCACAATTAACTAACAAAAATTACAAAATAAAAATCTAAAAATGAATCATTTGGATGTGTTATGGAAATGAGAATTTGAGGGACAATGTGCTTAACTGCAATTAAATGTAAAAAAAAATCTACATACATAATCCATCTCCTCATCTACTAGTTTTCTTAAGAAATCTGAATGAGAGAATGACAGAAAAAAATGAAAGAGCATATTTAACATCACAGATATTTGGACATTTCAGCAGCTCAATACGCTTCAGAGGAGAGAACCTGTCAAAACATTTCATTAAAACTATAGAAATAACGGCTGCTTCAATATCATAACCTCATTTCCAGCTCTCTCTCTCTCTTTCTTTTCTCTTCATGCCGCTGAGATCTGACATGCACTGGAACGCAGTGCTGCATATATATATATGTGTATGTGTTTCTGTGGATGTATGAACGCTTATGCATGTTTGACATGAAACTTCAGCCTTGAGGTCATCTATTTATTCTATGCATATTGAAAATTTGTATACAGTGTCCGTAATACAGATATGAGTATTAAGTCTTGAATCTGTGTCGTGCTGATGATGACCTCGTCTGTGGACCTGAGATTTGGCATCGATGTGTGTGTGTGTGTGTGTGTGTGTGTGTGTGTGTGTGTTCACACTCCACCATCACTCGACAATCAGCCAACCATAACCATAAATCTGACAGCGGAGCGGTCGGGAACGCGTCGGATGCTCTGGAAGTGTGTTTTGGAGTATGTGTGAGATATTCCCCCTCTCATCTCTGACAGGCAGGAAAGGGCCATTGGTCACACATGTGTCCGGTGGCTTTGAAGGTTTTCTGCCGTGTTAGCGGTCAGGAGGGCTTCATCGCCGTGATTTTCCCCTGGAGAGCGAGACCGAGCAGGTATTCCTGCCGGAGAGCTTTCTGCTGATTTTAAAGTGCTTTATACGTGCCCTAATTAACCCACAACATCTGTCCCGCTAAGAGACTTTAATCAGACTTTAATAGCCTGATTAAAATTTTAACTGTATAATATATATTTTTTGAAATGGTGTAAAAAATGGCGTTTACAACCTATTTGACTTATGTAATGTGACATATATCATAATAAAACCGGAAATTCAATGAGATTAAAATGTAGGGCAGGACTTTATCCTTGGGGAGCCGATTTGAAGAGTGTTTCATGGCAGAAATGAACACGTGGTGCTTACACGTTAACACAATGATTACATGGTGAATCTCATGAAACTATATATACTCATGAAAATATATATTTTGGATTGTGACATTATTTAAGAATTATATGCAAAAACAGTTATTTAAATTGAACACTATTTAAAGTAACAACTATTTAAACATCATGGTAGTATTTCCTGTACTGCTCTCAAATCGTAAATGAATGAACAAATAAATGAATGAATGAATAAATAAATAGTCCCCAATGAATGTCCAGATGCATTACAATAAAGAGAATTAGGGGGAAATTAGCTTAAATGTCATTCAAATGAACTCACAATAATGTGTCTTCATGAAATTAAATAAAATATAATTCTTTTCAAACAAGCAAAAAATGATTTGCAAAAAAAAAAACTTATTTAAATGGAAAATTTGTATTATAAATAAATGTAAAATTAGTGTTGTTTATTAATCATAATTTTAAATAGTCACCAATGAGAATAATGCATTTTGTTTGCAAAACTAAATTCTTTAAATTGAACACTAGTATTATAAATAAATAAATAAAAAATGACTACATTTAGTATAGATAAAAAATATATAGAAATAAAATGTTTTTAAAAGTCACCATTGAGAATAACGGGAATTAAGAACAATCTTTTAAAAGTAAAATGTCCAGATGCATTACAATAATGAGAATTTGGAGGAAATGAGCTTGAATGTCTTTAAAATAAACTCTCAATACAAAACAGGCTTCTGTATGGAATGAAATTAAACAATTTTGAAGAGTATTTTGATTTTAGAGGAAATGTGAGCTGAATGCTATTATTTGAAAATAATTTCAAAGGCGAAGCCCTTTTTCAGTTTAGAATACTAAAAGAATTGTTCAACAAGACCAGGAAAGTAAATAGGGTCAATTTAGATGTCATGTTGACTTGAAGTGATTGTCACATCAGGTATAATGAGGCCTGATGTGGTAAATCACACACACTCCTCTCCAAAGAGAGGTTTATAACACTCGTCAACTGACTTTACAGACCTGCAGAGTTTTTACATCACCACGTTACAGCCGCGCACGCGTGCGTGTGTGTGTGTGTGTGTGGTGTGTGGTGTGTGTGTGTGTTGTGGTGTCGTGTGTGTGTGTGTGTGTGTGTGTGTGTGTGTGTGTGAGACAACGCTTCGACTGTGGCATTTGATTGAGAATGTCTGCTGTGCGTTTCGATGGCAGCCCCAGTGCATGCTGGGATTGATTGAGCTGTCCCGGCGCCCCCCAAACCTGTCAGCCGCTGGAGTTATGACATCATCAGGCCCCTCATAAGGCTCTCCATTGTTTTGAAATGAAAGAACATCAATTTCCTGCCCAGTGAAGCCTACGGGATGATTTGTGGTTGCTATTATCCTGCCAGAGTGTGGCGAGAGCGCAAAAATAAGGACTCTGGGAGAGAGAAAGAGAGACGAGGAAAGTTCTCTCTGTCTAATCACCTGAGACAGGTAACAGCACTGCATACCTGCCACATCTGCATACGCAGCGGCCCCTAAAGCAATTTAGACTCATAAGACACTTAATATTGAAAACTCTGTCATACTCACTCAAACCGTATTGACTTCCTCTCTTCTGTGGAATACAAAACACCAGAGAGTGCAGAGTCAGTGCTTATTCATAATAGAGACGGATGCTGTCGAGCTTTGAGAAGAATAAAAAACACCATAAGAATATAATTAAAATATTTCATTTGAGATTAAACCAGATTAAATTAGTACAAAGCCAATGAAATACAGAATCATGTAACCAAAAAAAAGCAAATACCAATATTAAGTCAACATTTATATATAACTTTTAATATATTTAATTATATATTTATATACACATAAAATGGGATGATTTTTTAAAAACATTTTACTTAGATTTAATGTTTTTAGATTAAAAAAATACTAGAATAATAATCATTAAAATGTGAAATATTCATCTAATTTAGAATCACTGTTTTCTATTGAAATATATTTTAAAAGTAATTCATTCTTGTGATGCGCAGCTGTATTTTCAGCATCATTACGCCAGTCTTCAGTGTCACATGATCTTCAGAAATCATTCTAATATGCTGCTTAGATAACATTTTTGATTATTATCAGTGTTGAAAACAGTTGTGCTGCTTTCATTTTGGGGGAAACTGTGATACTCCGCTATTCAAATTCAATTGTTTGAGAAAGTAAGATTGAAAAAAAAAACAGTATTTTTATTCAGCAAGGATGGATTAAATTGATCGAAAGTGACACAAGCAAGCATAACTGTTCCAAACTTTTGATTGGCAGTGTGTATAAAAGTTAATGTTAAAGTGCATTTAAGATGCAGATGGTCAACCAGGCAGTGCAGAAGATGCTCTGCTTGTGATTTCATACGAACAGCTGCTTTTCCAATTATTTTCCATTCTGCTGTAGCCAGGGTTGACATCAATGTCAAACCTGGCTGAGGCACCATATCTGACCCAAATGAGATTTGACAACAGCGGAGTCAAATAATGACTTGAATTTTGGTGTTTACGTCACACAAAGTACTTTTTGAACTTCTGAAGACTTAAGATTAACGCTTTTGAAACGTATAGATCACTTTCATTTGTCATTTTTGGATCTTGACAGCCCAATATACAAAAACCTCACACTGCACATTGTGCAATATCTCCTCTTTCCACAGAAGAAAGTAAGTCATGCAGTTTTGGAATGACACGAGGGGGAGAAAATGATGGCAGAATGTCATTTTTGGTTGAAGTGTCCAGATTTTTCTGGGTGCATTGTACCTAAACACCCACCTAGCTCTCAAACGGGCAGCGACTGTCTGTCCGTGTTTTTCGACGGGATTTAATCTATCAGCGCACCATAGAAAGTGCTGAACGAGGCGGAAAGTTTCATCAGGGAAGTTGCTGTCTTGGTGATACAGTGAGATCAGCTTTTCATACCAAAATGAGAATTTCACTTTTTCAAAGGCACAGCCGTAAACTTTCACCCAGAGATTTGCACGCGCACACACACACACACAGACACACACACTCACTCACTCACTCCCTCACTCACTCACTCATCACTCACTACTCCTCACTCACTCACACACCACACACAAACACACCACACACACACACACACACACACACACACACAGACACACACACTCACTCACTCACTCACTCACTCACTCATAAACACACACACAATCACACACACACACACACACACACACACACACACACAACACACACACACACACACAGGTTTAAATTTGTGAAAAGTGGGGACTCTCCATAGGCGTAATGGTTTTTATACTGTACAGACCGTATATTCTATTGCCCTACACCAACCCTACCCCTAAACCTACCCCTCACAGGAGACTTTCTGCATTTTTAGATTTTCAAAAAAACTCATTCTGAATTATTTATAAGCCTTTTGAATTACGGGGACACTGAAAATGTCCTCATAAATCACCTTCTCGTTGTAATACCTATGTCATACCCATGTTATTATACAAATTTGTGTCCTCATAAACCACATAAACATGCAAACACTCACACACACACACACTCACACACACGCACACACACATACACAGACACACACAGACACACACACACTCCACCATGCATTGGCACACAATGGTCTCTAAAGAGTTTGTGCTTATATTAAGAGCGCACTTCCACGGACGTTCGGTGTTCTCCGGGCAGATTGTAGCCGTCACACCGCGTGAGGCCGGACAATAGCGCGAGTTATCAGACAGAAGCACCTGCGCCGATAGACGCACAGCACGCAGGATTAATCCCGCCACAGACACGCGACACGGCTCCAGGATCCGCCGTTGTGTTTGCTGCTCACCGCTGCTCTCTGCATACTGATGGGATATTGTTGTCTAGTTGATTAATTCGGGGGAAGTGGAGTATCAGCCGCTTCTGTGCGCTTGAGAGCGTGTGTCATTGAGTTATCTGTATTTTAGCACTGTGTTCCGGCCCGAAGTCTCGAGTTTTCCAAAATGATCTGCAAACTGAATTACATCTAGAGAGCACAAAACGCTGCGAGTGGTTCCTAGCGGTTTGATCAGAACAACAGGTGTGATGCTGGAGGAAATTTCCAGACAGTTCATAGGTTTTTTGTTTGCACAAGTATGGGTTTTGGTTGAGTTTAGGTTATTAAACAAAGAAAATAGGAACTTATTATTATAAATATTTAATGTTTTATTAATTTTGCACTGATAATCCTTGCATTTTGGACAGGAAACTCAGGCCAGAAACACATTTCAAATGTTTTACTTGGCAGGAACACTGCAAATGTGTTAATAACCATATGTGTAATTATTCAGGAACAGTTGAACTTTTTCTTTGCTGCTGCTGTTAATTTTTTTGTGGAAACTGTGATACTTTTTTTTTTTCAGGATTCTTTGATGAATTTCAGTTTTTAAAAGAACAGCATTTATTTGAAACGGAAATATTTTGTAATTTTATAAATGTCTTTACTGTCACTTTTAATCAATTTAATGTCACTTTTTATTATTTATTGCTGAATTATTTATTTATTTATTTGTTTTACTTTTTAATAGCAGTATATCATGCTTTTCACAAAAATATTCAGCAGGACAGCTGTTTTCAACATTGATAATAATCAGAAATGTTTCTCGAGCAGCAAATCAGCATATTATACTGATTTCTGAAGATCATGTGACAATGAAGACTGGAGTAATGATGCTGAAAATACAGCTGCGCATCACAGAAATAAATTACATTTTACAATATATTAAAAAAGAAACAGTTATTTTAAATTGTAATAATATTTCATATTTTTACTGTATTTTTGAACAAATAAATGCAAGCCTTGTTGAGCAGAAGAGACTTCTTTTGCTTATAGTTTAACTATTTTTAACTTACTCAGCAAGATGCTCACTCTTCAAACTGTTGCTCCACCATGACGACAGTAGTTGATCTGAAAGAAAAAAATTACAACAGAAAACAAAATATAAAAAATGTATGCAAATTCTTGAAAATGTATGGCAACATTAAGAATGCATTAGGTAATGAAATGTGCATGTACAGTATCAGAATAATGCAAATTACACTTGCGCGGCTAGAACCATCTGTGTTCACTTACAAAGTATATTTTGGGCCAAAATGGGAGTGTGCAATTTTGCATTTGGTATGGGTCGTGTCAGGTCACAGGTCTCATTAACAGGCAGATCTCTACTCAGAACGAACTCCGAATCAGACACAATAAACTTCCCAAATAATTCAGCACAATAATCAGAGATGTCAGACAGCAGCTTTAATCTGTCATCTCTTCCGGCTGTTAGTGTGTGGGGTCGTGTGTTGACTTTTAATTTTAGGATAATGTGGCAGCACATTAGAATCTCATTAATGCTCCAAAAAAACATGCGAAAACGTTTCGACTCGGTTCGTGATTGAAAAATCTTTTGATGTAAAAACGCTTGAAATCAGTTCTGCAGACACACTCTGTCTAAATTTTCATTAAAACAATTATAATAGCTGTTTAGTGAAGGGAAAGGATCATCACATCTGCAGCATACCAGTTCCTCCTTAAATACTGTTCAAAAATATCCCAGGATGCATCTGATGAAGTTGGTTGATGAATGTCAGAAGCGAGCAGCGCTGGATCTAGACAAAGCAGCAGCTCAAATATAAGAACGTTTTCATTTGTATTACATATTTTGATCGCTGCATCATTCCCACACCAGTATTATTTTAGTATCAATGGGAAACTATTGTAGTTTTTATTCATATTTTGAATAAATATTTACATTACATACAATATTTTGAATTCCTATTTACATGATTTAGTTTCAATTATTTTGTTGTGCGCTTTTGTTGTTTTTTAATGTCTATATAGTTTACGTTTTATTTCAGTTTTAGGTATTTTAGTACATTAAGTTAAACTAAATGAAAATGAAATACTGTTTTGTCACTCTGGATAAAATAAAAAAAGATATTTTAATTTTAAGTATTTTTTTTTTTTTACTGTTTTATTTTAGTAAGCTATTTATTACATTGTTTCGTATATATTTAATATTATTTTATTTAGTATTTTCTATTTTTCATTTTAGTTAAAGTGAGTATGTTTTGTGTATATTTTGTTTTCTTTTTCAATATGTCTATATAGTTTTTATTAATTTAAGTATATTTTAGTTTTAGTTATTTTAGTACATCAGTTTAAACATTGTAATGAGAAATGATTCTTTGGCAACTAGCTGAAATTTTACTTTATTTCAGTTAACATTTATTTCAAGTAAAAAAAAAAAAAAAAAATGTTATAGTTTTTTTTTAGTTAACTACAGTATAATAACCCGGTCCCAGATTTTTAATTGTGTTATTTCAGAGTTTCATTTTAATACTATTCTAACATGTGAAAATGAGTCATAATAAACAATGACTAAATGAGTCCAAACATTTGACTTCCAGTGTATCCCAACATATCACAGAGACATTTAACTAAAACTAATAGACATTTTAACAGAACACACATTCTCTACGAGCGTTTAGACGTGCAGTTGTATTTGTCCATCTGTTCATCTGAACAGAGCTGTTTGTTGTGGGTTAAACAGAAGGCCATTTCCTAACCTCTGGTTAACCCACATTTCTGCTCCTGCATCTATCTAGGATCTTCCCTGCTGCGGAAAGTCTTGCAGAAGAAAATTCAATTTTAAAGGGCTGCTCCCTGCAAATCTTTCATTGTTGATTTAATTATGTCTCGCAGAGCAATCCCTTGACCCCAACCTCACTCTCAAACACACACACACCCCGAGCCGCTGGAGACCAGTCAAGGTTCCTCTAGCTGTTGGCTAACAATAGTGACACAATCATCCTGGTTCTTCACTATTGCCAACGATAAAGACCTCATGTCATGGGAGACAGATTTCCAACAAAGAGTTCATTCTACTAAAGGAAACATTTCTAAACTTCAGTGCTCAAAACCTCTTCTCCGGTTCTAAATGAACATTTATTGAAACTAAACAGTAAAAACATTTGTTCTGATCCTTTTAAAGAAATCTGCACAACCGGTTTTGTTTGAAATGTTAGCATTTTTTAGAATAAGTCTCTTTTGCTCACCAAAACTGCATTTAAAATTGTGAAATATTATTACAATTTCAAATAACTGTTTTCTATGTGAATATGTGTTCAAATGTAATTTATTTCTGTGATCAAAGCTGTATTTTCAGCATCATTACTCCAGTCTTCAGTGTCACATGATCTTCAGAAATCAGTATAATATGCTGATTTGCTGCTCAAGAAACATTTATGATTATTATCAATGTTGAAAACAGTTGAGCTGCCCATAGTTGTGTGGCAACGTTATCCACATAGCCATGCAATGTTTAAATATCATGTCAAGGGTAAGTAACACTTGTTTTTTAACCCTATCAATGTAAAAAAACAAAATAGAAAACAGTTATTTTAAATGGTAATAATATTGCACAATATTACTGTTTTTACTGTATTTTTGATCAAATAAATGCAACCTTGTTGAGCAGAAGAGACTCTTTCAACAACATTAAAAACTCTTAATTATTAAACATGACAAACGATGTTCATGCTTTGTGTGATGAACTGACCATAAGCTGTTAAGCTTATGTTAAGCAATAATAATCTTTGTGAGCTCTCAAATCTCACTCTTGACATCAAGGACGCCAAATCTCTCCAACCTAAATCGGAGGCACAAATGTGAGTCGGGTGAACTGTCATTTAACCAATTCCTGTACGGAGAAGCACTAGCTATGTCACGTACAGATGTCAAGGACTTCAGGCTATCATTTAGACTAATATCTTCTTAAATGGGTTTCATGATCAAGTGAAGAGTTTATTTATCACCACTCGCCCAGGCAATGGAGTCATAAAGCAGCATGCGATATCACCATCATCAGTGTCGCGAAGGTTTGTACCGAGGTGAAGGGTCTCGCTCAAGGGTACGGTGGAGATTGTTCATGACTCGCCCCTCATGGGGTCAAACCATCAACCTTCTGGTTACCAGCGCTGAGCTTTAACCATTACACCGCATCCCATAACCTGGCCCAGAGCAGATGTTGCCATGGTGATGCCCTGCACTGAAAACTGCGCCACTGTTGTGACATGCAAAATGCTAATGAAGCCCAAAGTCACCTTATTAACCCGCAAACGTTCCTGTGCTGAAAACAAGACAATGGTTTTCTTAGCAAGCCGCTTGGGCGGCATAATGGAATAATGGATCAAAGGATGACTTCTGTTCTTTTAAAAAAATTATAAAAACATTCCAATGTACTAGAGTACTGGATATATTGTAACATTCGCAACGCAAAAATCCTCCCCAGTCCATCCAGAAGAGCTTATTAACATATGACCACCCACATTTGCATATCAAGAACTATTGCATATTCAGCCACTTGACCCGCAAGGAGGAATTATGCTGAAACAGGTTAGAGATTAATAAAAGAGCATATCTGCACATAGAACTCTTAAAGGTACAGTAGCAAAAACAGCCTGTATAATTAAAGGGATAGTTCACCCAAAAATAACAATTCTGTCCTTGTTTACTCACCCTCAAGTTTATCCAAATCTCTACAAGCTTCTTTCTTCTTTAAGAAGATATTTTAAAGAATGTTGGTAACCAAACAGTTGCCGGTAGCCATTGACATCTATAGTATTTTTTTCCATTCTATGGAAGTAAATGGCTACCACCAACTATTTGGTTACCAACACTCTTCAAATTATCTTCTTTTGTGTTCAACAGAAACTCGTACAGGTTTGGATAAACTTGAGGGTGAGTAAATGATGACAGACTTTTCATTTTGGTGTGAACTATCCCTTTAACTCATGCACTGTGAAAATGATTTTTCGAAGATTAATGGAGTATGTTTTACTTTAAAATACTACTTCAGTTTTTCTACCACAAAATTTCATGTTTAATTCAATGTTTTACTTGCCATTTTTTGTAACTGTTTAGAGAAATTATCTGAGTGTATATTGTTTATACACCATTTTGCTTGTGTTAATGCTTTAAACGCTAATGCGCAAAACATACGCCTTTTTAACGTGCAGAATATGGGTGTTTTAAGCAATACAAACTCTGATGTGATTAGAGGGACTGCTGGTTATTATATACACGTCAGGTGGGGAAACCGAATGACCTCTGACAATTCTTTCGCGTGAGTGATGAGAAATTTCCTATTCAGTTATTCCAGGCGTTGCATTGACTTCCTCACCTCACCATACGAGCCACTCCTCAAGAGGAAAGTCAAAGAGGGCAGTTTTAATTGAGTGATAAAATGGGCTGTATCTGTATCTGTGTGTGAAATATAAAGACTAGGGACGGGAAATAAGAAATGAGAAATTTAATGTTTCCAATTCCACTAATGATTCTTTTGTTCTGATTCAGTGAGTCGCTGGATTGATTCAGACTGAGAACTCTTGAAAGATTCATTACAAAGCACCGGTTCATAAGAATCATTTGTTCACAAATTTAACAATAAGTACCGTTTATGCAACCAAACATCTTGAAATGCATTCGGGTCCAGTGTTTATTTATTTCTTTTTCAGAAGTAACTAAGTAACTAACATATAATTGTGACACAAAGCACGATCTGAGTGTGCGCCCCGCGTCGGCGGGGTTTGGTTTGGGATTTACAAAGCATTGAACGGCTGCCAACACACGCACGGAACGCGCTCTCCAGGGGACTCGTGCAAATATCAACACACACAAACATGCTTAAATACCTCTGAGGGTTAAAGACAATATAACATTTCTCACAGGACGCGGTCTGCGCTAATCTGAGCAACACAAACCATTATGCTCACATGTTTGTGTTTACTTTCTAAGACTTCAGAGACAAGTTTGTCCTCAAAAGTGAGCTAAATCTGACAAACCTCCCTTTGGGTATATACAGGGACGTCCTTTATTGGCAAAACCAGTCGTACATAAAATAAATCTTGTATTTAATTCGAAAAATGTGTTTCTTTTAGGGGTACATGCAGTAAACAATTAGTCTGTCTAATTGAATGTGAAAATTGAATTCGACCAATAAGTATGAAACCGAGAAACCAAAGCACTGAAAAATGTCCAAAAGTTAATCGTGACAAAAACTCTAAATAACAAGGAAGAGATTGATTTTATAGGTGATTAATTATCAATAATAATGCACTTTAAGAATGATGCACTATACACGCCTCTCTTAATGATTTCTGATAGCCAGTTTTGCTTTGGCTAATGCATTTGTGGAGAGAGTGTGTGTGTGTGTGTGTTTGTGCATGTATCGTGACAGATTGTTTATAGACGCAACATATCTCCATCTCAAGGTCCAGCAACCTTCTTAAACAATTCCTTAAGCTCTCAATCCCAGAGAGAGAGACTGAAAAAGAGACAGTCGGTTGTGATCTGTTAGGTGGGAGTCGTCGGATCTAAACCTCGTGTAAACTCACACTCGAGGGACGCGGTCTGCGCAGACGCAGGCTTTTTAATTGGTTTCATTTGAATGACTGTAAAAGCCACTGCGTTATTAGATTATATTTATCCCCGCAGCGCGGCTGCTTACATCAGCGCTGAAAGAGAGATTAATGTACAGAATTTTAAACTGCGCTTTAATATTCCGTTCAGATTTATCCAAACAGCTGCGTTGAGCCACTCAGATTGAGCTCTGTGCAAAGAAGATTTACCGCCATTACATGCGAGAACTGCACCATGGCTCTTCAACGGTTCAAAAAAACCCCTTCAATCTCTTGATTACCAGAGAAAATGACTTCAGCTTGTCACTCGGTTTGTAAAAGCACAGAACAAATGCATTTTGATTAATGCAAGATGTTTAAAAGCTCAAATGTGCAGCTTCAAGCACTTACAATAATTGTTCCATACAAAACAGAGTGTTATTTGAGCTGCAAAGAGTCTAAATCATCTTTTTAGCGCTGCGGACCGCTGTAAACAAATTTGTTTTTAGAAAGCATTTTTTTATGTAAATTACACCACAAGCGCTGTCCGTATACAAATTAAGTTGCATTGAACCCGGAACATTCCTCCGACAAAGTGTCGGACGCAAAGCGCTTTGAAACAGTGTTTACACAAAACAGCAACACTACCTGAAAGAAAACAGCCGACCGGCGTCTTTTAATGTCCCGCGGCTGCAGATGTCCAGCCAAACGTGGCCACATGTTTCAGCTCCAGTAAAAACACTTCAGCGCTGACATTAACAAGAGCCCTACGTTCCCCATATCAAATTCCACACATTTGCCAAAAGACCATGCAAGATTTCTGAGCACATTCTTGGCAGACGTGATACGCTAGAAGACAAATGACAGATGAGATCCCTTCAATATCTCAAATGTTTTCGCAATGCAGCAATGAGATGTTTGCTGTTTATGTCTAAAACTGTGCTCGGATTTGCCAAGACAGTCTGCAATCAAAGGCCTCGATATGAACTCTAATCAGCATCTGCTGAAGATAAACTAGTGATATCCAAATGAAAAAGTCATTCTTTTGAGTCAGTGATTTGGTTGGTTTGGTTCACCAAACCTGTCTGAGTGATTTGTTCGTGGATTGGACTGAATCAGTCTGGGAAGTCAGTGGTTCCTCAACTCAATGAGTCAGTCTAAGTCAGTGGTTCTCAACCTTTTTTTTCACTGGGCCACACTATGGTCCAAGTGCAAGTCTCACAGGCCGCACGCATATCATTTACATATTACGTCACAACTACAAACCAACCAGATTTATAATATTACAGCCTAAATATCTAAATTATTACATTTATTGAAATAAATAATTATACTCCCCATTAATAAAACACCTGATGCTGTCGGGAGCTGACCAATTTTGTGAAATTCGGCTCGAAAGGAGTAACAGCACAATGAAGTTGCAATCTGTAAGACGCGCACGGAAGCGTGACTTGACACGCGACATTGCAGAAAATGTGCGTTCACAAATGTAGCCTTTTTGATGCAAATATGGTAAGCACTTTCGAATTTAATAATCTGAGGTTCTCTCCAGAGATGTTTTGCCAAATTTCTGCAATTAAGGATGATTGCTGTGTAGTGTGGGTGTTTCCTTTTGAACATCTTCAAGTGAGTGGCGGGGAAAACCGAGAGTTGATGCCGAAAGTCCAGCACTCTCCATACTTTCACTGCTGTGACTACTCTTGTTTGTTTGTGTTCCTTCGCTGGCATTTTCCACATTTCGTTTTTCTCCCTTAAAAACGTCCATTCTGATGCTCCAATTTTACCGAACTAATGGCTGCTGATGACTGTTTGAATTGAATTCTGCCGAAATGCGCGATTGTAAGTGTTCGTTAAATGCATAACGTTAATTACGTGAGTAGGCTACAGGTCTGCTCAGCTGAATAAAGTGACCCTGGACCACAAAACCAGTCATAAGAGTCAATTTTATACATCATCTGAAAGCTGAATAAATAATCCTTCCATTGACGTATGGTATGTTTATGATAGGAGGAAAAAGAAAAAAGAAAAAAAAAAAACAATATTTGGCCGAGATACAACTATTTGAAAATATGGAATCTGAGGGAGCATAAAATTCCAATGTTGAGAATCATCTTTAAAGTTGTTCAAATTAATTTCTTAACAATTCATATTACTAATCAAAATTAAGTTTTTATATATTTACGGTAGGAAAATTTACAAAATATTTTCATTGAACATGATTTTTACTTAATATTCTAATGATTTTTGGCATAAAAGAAAAATCGATAATTTTGACCCATACAATGTATTGTTGGCTATTGCTACAAATATCCCCCAGCGACTGTAGTCCAGGGTCACATATATGAAAAAACAAATATTTTACATAACAAAAACATTATAGCTTATATTTGTTTAGTATTTTTAAATTAATGTAAAAACTAAAATGAAATGTAAAACTGAAAGTATTTTTTTTTTATTATGTTCAGCATGGTGGGCCACATTTGATTCGCGGGTTGAGAACCAAAAGTGTTCAAAAGTGCTTCTCGACTGTCCGTTTCAGACATGTCTGACTCTAAATGAGCCGGGAACCATCTATACGCATGCTTTAGCTGCAGAACTCTAATGCAGCATGTCCAGGAGCTCATGAATATTTGTCACAGTCATATTCAACATGCAGGGAAAGCCCAGACCCGGGACATTATGGAGTATGAACATTAATCTCAATTAAGGTGCAAAAACTGGGACACATGAATTGCAATACACAAAACGCCCTATAATTAATATACCTTAATTACATAAAAACTTAATCAACAGCAATGTGTGTCTACATATGGCTTTATTAAAACATGTTACAGAATGTAATACGCCACAGCGGACATTAGCGACGAGTAATTAAATAAAGAAGAAAATTGTTTCTTTTTATTAATGGGTAATTGAAACAAAGTGTTCAAAAGAACCAATTCATAGAAATGATTTGGACTATTATGCTTTCTTACCTGTCAAAAGTCTGATTTAAAGTGTCTGATACCTGAAATACAGAAACAATTTTAATTCTATTAATTCTACACAGAGTTATCATTAACTGAAACAATAAAAAAAATGTATTACTGGAAATAAAATAAACATTAACAGAATCAATCAATAGTAACCCATTTTAAATATAAACTTGTTTATTTTGCAAAGGCACCTTTCTTTTTTTTCCTTGAGGTTAATAATAAATAATAAGTACTAAAATAACTAAACCTGCATAAACAATTATTTAAAAAAAACTAAAATTAAAATGAACAGGAAAATTTTAAAATAAAATCAAATTCAAATATTAACAAAAGTTTAATATAGATCATAATAATAATATAATATATAATAATTATCAATTAAGTAAGTCAATCTAAAAATAAAATCTAATTTAAATATTACCCAAACTCATAAGTAGATCCATGCTTATAAAATAACATTGATTCTAAATGAACATCTATTTCTTATTTATGACTTTTTTGACTTTAGATAAAAATTGTTTTATAACTATAAATACTAATGGCTTATGTTTATGCAAAATCTCAAACAGTTCAGTAAAAAATGCTACGAGTCTCAGAATAAATAGCTGTTACATAGAGTGTATTTTATGCAAATAATACATTAAATAAGCAGGAACAATATTAAAGAACATGCATCCAATTAAACAGAAAAGTGACAATATATTGTATAACCAATAATTGGTCTCTCTCTCTACAAATGTGCATTTTATGCATGTTATTATGCATCTTTTTGTGAGAGGTTTGAAAGCGAGAGCAACAGAGATTCATGTGTGAGTGTTTGTGTTTAATAAACCCAAAGGGACTGAATATTCCTAACTGGATGTTACCCAAGCCTCACTGTGCCCTTCACAATGTCACCGATTGCACATCATTGTGGTAGAATCGCGCACACACACACACACACACACACACACACACACACACACACACACCCACACACACAACTGTGCTTGTTAGCTCCTGAGATATTGTAAAATGTGCATGCCATAAAAACCTCTTATTAACAAGGCAAAATCAGCTGCGTGTAAAAGTGAGGTAGGATGTTTCTCCTGAAGGCAGAGAGACTGTCATCTCACACACACACACACACACACACACACACACCGACACACATGCCCACATACTCGCACATCCTCGTACGCTCCAGACCTTCTGCTCATCCGCGCCGGGGTTTGAGGAGCTCAGTCCAGGTGACAGTGTTTCTCTGAGACATTCATAATGGATGAATACTTCACACTCACTCCACTGCGGAGAGAAAACTCTGAATTCAAGTATACCATGACACACAATACTTTCTCACACACACACACACACACACGCACATGTTGGGAACATAAACAAGAGCTTTCCTTCAACATTACACGGCAAACAAAATTATTATTGCTTGTAGAGTGGTTAAAATGTACTGTAAGTCGCTCTGTTTGTGTAGCCAGTTGTTTACTATTATTAAGCAGATTTAACTGCTAATATATGATACATAAGCATACACAAAGTGTTGGATAATTTAATATGAAATATATTCTGAATCTTCTACCACAGAACGATTTACTAAATGCAATTATCAAATGAAAAAAGTCATCCCGTTTAAAAGAGGGAAGATATGCATGCTAATTTGCATACTTCTACTATCCACTTCGCTGATGATGGGAAAGCAGTAAGCATTAGCATTTAACTAAATTCACTACTTTATTGCATATTTTTAGGTTTTCATGCATTCAGCCTCACATTTCTACAACTAAATAAGTTGAAATAAACAAATCACACACTTCTCTCTGGTTGTACATAATTATCGCTGAAAAAGCACACTTACGCTGCGTCTGACATTGCATACTTCCCTACTATATATACTGGGAAAAAATGAAATATCAGATTTTGTACTTCAAAATTTCGTTTAATTCACAATTACTTGCTGTTACTTTGTACTTAATTGTGACTTTTACTAGCAATTTCTAAGTAAAACATTTTTCTATACCAAATTATTTTCAGTGTAGTAGATGAAATGTCCAAATCTGCAGTATTCATAAAACAGTACCCGCATGACTTACTAGTTCTGGTGATATTCTGAAGTGTCCATCCGATGTCTGTAGTATGTAGTATGTCTGGATTACAATCATACTACATCCATTCATGCTATATAGAATATACTTTTTTAGCGGTCACAAAGTAAAGGTCACATTTACAGTATTTTACAGAATTTTGGGGGTGAAATACAGTCATTTCAGTTGGAAACTACAAATTTTGTGTATAATTTTGTGTGATTGTGAAAAAGTTCCCCATGCAGATTTCGCTTGTGTTTAGGATGGTCACGCAAATTTGCTGCATTCACCAACAAAAAGCTGCTTAGTTTGAAAGTGACTTTATAGACCGCTATGCTACTGACAAAGACAGTGGCCATTTTTTGTCCACAAAATTTTACTGAAATATTGCTAATGTGAATAATTACTTTATTTTTAAAATTACTTTTATTTCAGATGTAGCCTGAAATAAAATCTTTTGGCATACTATTTTAAACATATGTGACCCTGCAGCACAAAAGCAGTGTTAAGTCGCTGGGGGATATTTGTAGCAATAGCCAACAATACATTGTATGGGTCACAATTATACATTTCTCTTTTATGCCAAAAATCATTAGGATATTAAGTAAAGATCATGTTCCATGAAGATATTTTGTAAATGTCCTACTGTAAATATATCAAAGCTTATTTTTTTGATTAGTAATATGCATTGCTAAGAACTTCATTTGGACAACTTTAAAGATGATTTTCTCAATATTTTGATTTTTTTGCACCCTCAGATTCCAGATTTAATAATAGTTGTATCTCGACCAAATATCCTATCCTAACAAACCATGCATCAATGGAAAGCTTATTTATTCAGCTTTCAGATGATGTATAAATCTCAATTTCAAAACATTGACCCTTATTACTGGTTTTGTGGTCCAGGGTCACATATTATGACTTGGAATGCATTAATTCTTACTTCACATAGTATTTAAAGTGCGATGCAGCCGTGGACTCTGAAGAACTCTTACCGAATGATCATGTGATCAGAACACCACGTAATCCACACACTGATTGGCTGAATTAAGAAGCGCGAAATCTGCTGTAGTATCTGTCTATAAATCAAGTAAAATAAAAACTTTATTAAAAATGCATCATATGCAAAACTATTATACACACAAGTGACTACTTACCACTGAGCTGTTTGTATGTGTGTGTGTGTGTTAAGTACCTACTTAACCATACTTTTGAAAATAAATCTGTACCCAGAATTGAGCTAAACCTGACAAAATTTCCCAAAATGAGTGAAAAAAAAGTAGTAAAACTGCAGAAAGTTTTCTGTTGGGGTTAGGTTACCGTGTTTATAACTAGCTGTATATAAAAAACAACAGATGTCCATGGAATATCTTTCATTTTTAACAAAACCTAAAGCTCAAATTAAGATCATTTTTATTGTTTTGACTTCTTCTGCAGACATCTTTATATTTGTAGAGCAATAGAGATGTTCTCCTGAATGTGTGTGTCTGTGTGTGTGTGTCTGAGAGAGAGAGTGTGTGTGTGTGTGTGTGTGTGTGTGTGTGTGTGTGTGTGTGTGTGTGTGTGTGTGTGTGTGTGTGTGTGTGTGTGTGTGTGTGTGTGTGTGTGTGTGTGTGTGTGTGTGTGAGTGTGTGTCTGTGTGTGTGTTTTGTGTGTGTGTGAGTGTGTGGTGTGTGGTGTGTTTGTGTTGTGTGTGTGTGTGTGGTGAGGTGTGTTGTTGTGCGTGGGGATGTGGGTGTGTGTTGTGCGCGTGTGTGTTGAATGGAGTGTGTGTGTGTTTGGTTGTGTGTGTGAGTGTGTGTGTGTTTGTGCGTGTGTGTGAGTGTGTGTGTGTGTTTGTGCGCGTGTGTGTTTGTGTTTGTGTGTCAGGCAGTATTGATTTCTGTAACAGTAGTAGATTGAGGAGCTTGTAGTGACATGTTCCTCCCATTGCCGGCCTGATGGAAATGCTGCAGGACACGCGGCACAACAAAAACACACCCACAGGTCACTTCACAGACACTGATGGTCAGGGAACACCTGCAGCCTGTGTGCACAATTCAGACAGCTGTCAATCAGAGTCGAATACAACAGATCACGTACACAAACACGCACACACTTGCTTCAGTTCGCCAAAAAAATCCTCATTCAGCTCACAAGGCTAGAGATATTCAATCTTATTGATGCGGCAAAGAAACCAGAGAGATACGATAAGAGAACAGAAAAACTTACTCAGTGTTAGTAAATGCAACAGTAATAGAGCTATTTACAATGGCAAACAGTAGTCATTAGCACCGTTATAATCACGTGCATGTGACATTATGCAAATTAAATATGCATGAAAGCCATTTTCACAGCAGTAAATAGATTATAAAAGACATGAAATGAAAGCAAACTCGCAGGTAAATATAAATGTGCTGGTCTAAATATGGATTTTTCTTCGCAATTGAGCTCCCCGCTTGTTCATGCATCTAAATTGATGTGCGTGTGCACATCAGTGAATGACGTGGATGGGTTTTTGTGTTGTTTTGTGTGTCAGATTCTCGTTTTAGAGAGCAGAGGAGGAGGAACAGTTTCTCTCTCTTGCTGCTAAACGAGCGTTTGGTGAATGAACGGCGTATGATACGCTCCTGATGGCTGCCGACTCGCATTCATGAAACACATACACACTCAATGGGGTTAAGAGTGTCCGGTGAGGTGAGGGTGTGAGGGTTTATTCAGGTATGATGACACATTTATCTCCACAAGTGAGCTAAATCTGACAATGCTTATCAATCCAACAATGATATTGTTTCTCTGTGCTGTATACTTGTGTTGTGGACATGCCTTTTCTCATAGAATTAGAATGATTATTAAAACTTTATAGTTATAGTTATTATTAGGCCTTGGTGTGAATGGGCCTTTACAGCTCAAAAGTTTGGAATAATACAATTTTTTTTATGTTTTTGAGAGACATTCTGCTCACCAAAGCGACATTTATTTGACTAAAAATATGGTAATAGTACAGTGAAATATTACAATTTAAAGTAACCGATTTACATTTGAATATATTGTAAAATGTAATTTATTTCTGTGATGCGCAGCTGTATTTTCAGCATCATTACTCCAGGCTTCAGTGTCACATGATCCTTCAGAAATCATTTTAATATGCTGATTTGCTGCTCTATTATTGGTGCTCAGTTACTAATAATGGTTCTCATTATTATCCATTTTGAACTGTTTTTGCTGCTTATTTTTTTGTGGAAACAGTGATACATTTTTTTTAGGATTCTTTAATGAATTTCAAAAGAACAGCATTTATTTGAAATAGAAATCTTTTGTACTAATATAAACATGCTTTCTCCCACTTCTCTTTGTTTTCTCACATGTTTTCTCTTTGATGAATAAAAGTATTCATTTCTTTTCTTTTCTACATCTTACCCCAAATTTGAATGGCAGTGTTTCACGGTTTCCACGAAAATATTCAGCAGCACAACTTTCAGTTTTTACAGTTTTCAACATTGATAATAATCAGAAATGTTTCTCAGCAGGAAATCAGCATATTAGAATGACTTCTGAAGATCATGTGACGCTGAAGACTGGAGTAATGATGCTGAAAATTCAGCTTTGATCACAGAAATAAATTACATTTCAAAATAAATTCACATAGAGAAGACTTATTTCAAATAGTAATAATGTTTCACTATTTTACTGTAATTTTTTATAAAAAATGCAGCCTTGGTGAGCAGAAGAGACTTCTTTTAAAAACATTACACAACCATAATTATTTCAAACTATTGACCGGTAGTGTATAAATAGCTTGCAGACAAAATCGCCAAAGAAGAAGTGAATCGGAAGTCCTCACCATGACAGAAAAACAAACACACACATCTGTGTGATTGTAATGAGTCGCTGACCTCTCTTGGATCACTTCACTTTCTCCTTTAATTAGGTTTGAAATGTCAAGAAGAAACTTCTTTCTGTCTTGGTTACTCTTTATGTGAGTGTAATTGATGCTCAGTCTGCCAAATCTTTGCTTGACCCAGTTTTAAATTAGTCGAAAATGTGAATGGACAAAACATGTCAAATGAAACAAAGACAGAAAGACAAGACACTTCAAGACATTATGACCTCTGTGCTTCGGTCTTCTTAATTAATCAACATTTTTGCATCCTAGCAACGTCTCATTAAGGTGTCACAGCAGTTTCTGTGTAAATGCAAGGGTAGAGTAATTAAGACTAAAGAGGAACCAGTCACGAGTCATTAGTCATTAGTGTTTAAGTCAGTATACAGAGTCCTACATACAGTATCACACACACACCTGCTGTATCTGCTGACTGCAGCAAAATCCAGTCCAAAGCCATTTAACACACAGCAGACAGCAGTTCAATATCAACATGAAGCCTGTCTGCAACCCATTTTACATGACTTCATCACAACGTGACATGTCCAGTAGAACAAGACATTCAAGGAGAACGAAAAATACGGCATGAAATAGAAGAATTTCAGCCGTTCATATTGTATGGCCAAAAGTGTCACTTTATGAAGGTGGTGGAAAAATCTAAAATATATCTAGATATAGCTGCATGTAGAAGTTAATAATTGCATCATTAAAAAAATATATATTTTTTTTTAAAGTGATAACAGTTAATATTAGAGTTAATTTACCGTCATGTTTTTTTTTAGTATCTTGAGATACTATATAGTTTTATTTATATTATTTATAAATCATAAATATATATTTATATCTTTTATATCTATATTTAATTAATTTTTTTGGTATTTTCCATTTTTTTCATTTTAATTTTAATAGTACTTTGTGTCTTGACATTTTTATTATTTATTGTTTTTATATTCCATTCCTATGACAGAAGATAATAAGATAGATAGATAGCTTTTTTTAATGGTTTTAATTTTTATTTAGTTTAAGTACTAACACTTAGTTTTTTTCAATATTTTTTTCAATTATTTTTATTTTGGATTTTTGGATTATGTAATTCGATATTTTGTTTTGAATACATATGCCTATATAATTTTTATCATTTTATTTCTGTTTTAATTTTAGATAGTTTTGTATCATTGATATACTTTTAGTTTATGCGATAGTTTAAAGGTTTTTATTTTTCATATCTCCCGTTTCATTTTAATTTTAGGTTTAGGATTTAGTAACTTTGTGTCATTTTTATAATTTATTTTATTATGTCTAGTAAATAACTATATATTTTTATTTATTTTTTTTCGTTTTTGCTTTTGGAATTTTGTCATTTATTTTTTGATTATTTTAGTAAATATGTCTATGTAGTTTTTATTCATTTTCTTCTGTTTTAATTTTAGCACATCCCTTACACGATAAAATGAGAAATGTTGCTTTGCCAAACAGTGGAAAATAAATACTTTCAATGTTTCAGTTTATTTTATTTAATCGAAAATATTTTTAAGGTTTTAGTTACCAATAACCTTGGATGGAGTATCACTTTATTAATCATTCAGTTCTCCTGAAATCGATTGTGAGTCAAGTTTTCTGCTTGCTTCACACTATTCGTGTTATGTGCAGCACTTATCACTCTCTTCTCAGGTTCCATCTCAGTTACGATGCTGCCTAAGAAGGGAGCCACTTGTTTAGTCTCACTAGGTCAGTGTGTTGAAGCAGTTCTGAAGAGGGTCTGTAGGACCCTGAAGATGCTGCTCTTATGACTTCATCACCTCCATCATCATCATCAGCTAATGGGAGGCTCATCGCCATAGTAACCGGAGATCTATATGTTGGTAAAGAAAAATCACGACTCACACAGACACAAACAAAAGCGCACGCACAAAAGGAGCGCTCTCACAGATTCTCCTCCGCTACGAGGGTCTCGTTTTTCATAAAATATGAAAGCAGGAGAAACACAGCGGCACGGTTGGATGCTCGCTGTACACACACACGCGTGTCTAAATCATTAACGGCCTTCTCTCTTTCAAACTGTGCTGACGCAATATCAGTTCAACCGGGACTGAATTACTGAAGTATGGGTCAAATGTTAACTATATTATCGCACAGCTCTGTATATAAAGTTGGATATATGTGACCCTGGAGCACACAAGCATCTAAGTCAAAAAGACTTGGGTCAAAATTATAGATTTTTTATAGATTATAGATTTTTTATAGATCATGTTCCATGAAGATATTTTGTAAATTTCCTACCGTAAATATATCAAAACTTAATTTTTGATTAGTAATATGCATTGCTAAGAACTTCATTTGGACAACTTTAATGGCGATTTTCTCGATATTTAGATTTTTTTGTACCCTCAGATTCCAGATTTTCAATTAGTTGCATCTCCTATATAATCCTAATGTATATTCTAACAAACCATACATCAATGGAAAGCTTATTTATTCAGCTTTCAGATGATGTATAAATCTCAATTTCCAAAAATTGACCCTTAAGACTGGTTTTGTGCTCCAGGGTCACATATGTCAAACTTTATCCACATACATATATAAAGCAATATATAGATATCACAAATCTTAACTGCATTGTTATGTTTTAAGTAAACATAAACCGCTGGGAGAAAATGGTGCTATTTCGTTTCATTTATTTCTTTGTTTATATTTTATTACTGTCTTGTCTTTAATAATGTTTGAACTTTATATTAGCTAGGTTAGTCGTTTTTGCAGTGGCATCGAAATTGGAATCAAGATTTTTTTTTAAATTTTACTGGTATCTAAATGTTGCTGTCATAACAATTTTATTTATTGGACTACAGAGTTTCACAGGTCAAAAACTAACTGAAATCAAGAACTATTTCTATTTATTTATTAATTTGTTTGTGGTGGGGCCCATGAAAAACCCAAACTGAAAAAAAAAATCCTTAGCATTGAGTCCTGACCTTGCTTTTCCATAAGAACAGCGGAGATTTGGTCTTACTGCATGTGAAAATACACGATTTATAGGGAACTTCGCCTCTATAAAATCTCACTGCTAGATTGCATCACATAAACCCTGAGGTTGCAAACGGTTTCAGTATAATGCATTACAGCATATAAACCATGACATTATGTATTTTAATGGAATATAATATCTAGACAAATAAATATGAATAGGCTTGAATTATAACTGTAGTTAATATCATTTGCAATATACGACGTGGCATATAATAAGGAACTGTAAATGCCTCCAAAACACCTTTATAATGTATCATATATGCATTCCTCGTAGAAATCCTTATTTTTCCACCATCCTCTCTGCGTTACTTGGCCCGAGGGTCTGTTGAAATGATTTAGAGCGACCCGGCTCTGTGAGTGCGGAAAATACGACAGGAAAATGAGATCTGTAGGTCTGATGAAGGTGGCCAACGATTTCTGAGCTGATAGTATTTGATGGATTGAATCAAGGCTACGCTGCGAGAATAAAGAATGCCGGATTTTCCCTAAGCCGGTGTTTGTGATGCCGTCTACAGTTTCTAAAAACAAAATTATAGCAGTGTTTTCTTGTGCACCACCTAAAACATAATCTTATTGTTTAGGGGATTTCTGTATTGTGTTTTAGCATTTTTATTTCTAATGCGATTTGAGTGCAGAACGAGTTACGTGCAGAAGTTTAAAGGAATAGTTCAACCAAAAAAGTACATCTGCTGAAAATGTACCCACCCTCAGGACATCCAAGATGTAGATGAGATGAGTTTCTTCATCAGATTTGGAGTAATGTAGCATTCCATCACTTGCTCACTGATGGATGCTCTGCAGTGAATGGGTGCCGTCAGAATGAGAGTCCAAACAGCTGATAAAAACATCACAATAATAATCATTTTAACTTTAATCATCGCTCCTGGCCAAAATATCAGTCCATAATCCATAATAACGCTTCCTCCAGTGAAAAAGTATTTGATCTGCGCATATTTCTCTCCTGATTCAGACGAGACTGAGACTGAAAAATTATGGATTATGGACTCAAGCATGGAAGCAATGGTTTGAAGTTAAAAATGCCTTAATAATGGATTTGGTTCTTACAAACATGTAGCTTTTGTATTCTCAAGATGTTAATTGATGGACTGGAGTGGTGTGGATTATTGTGATGTTTTTATCAGCTGTTTGAACTTTCTTTCTGACGGCACCCATTCACTGCACAGGATCCATCAGTGAACAAGTGACGCAACACTACATTTCTCCAAATCTAATGAAGAAAAACTCATCTACATCTTGGATGGCTGATGGTGAGTATATTTTCAGCAAATTTGAATTTTTAGGTGAACTATTCCTTTTTTGCTGTTTGTCCAAATGTCTTATCAAACACTACTAATAACCAAAGCCTTACAGACTCATCAGAAACCAGGTTAAAGGTACTGAGAGATGTTTCTGCAGTCTCAGTGATGACTGGGTTTCTATTTCTCTGTAACACAATCAGCCCCCCACAGGTTGATGTGTTTTAGGGCGAGAGTACGCAGCTCGTTTTTTTTTTCCAGACACTATCAAAATTGATTTGAGATTCAGCGCTGGATTGATCCTGCAGCAAGTTTAATCAAGCGGCAGAAAATTGAGAATGAAAAAAGAGCCAATCTGTCTCCTTTTATGCATTTACGTAACTTACCACAGTTTTTCACGAACCAATGGATCAGGGCTCAGGAACACACTCAGCATATTACCTAGAGCTCAGACCCTTTGACAACGACACGATGGAGACATCGGACAAAAATAAAGAGAAAGCATGCAGTCCTGCAGCACTGAATGCGAGTTGTCAGTGCTTGATAAATGGGTGCTATCACTACGCATGTGTGTATGTGTGTGTGTGTTTGTGTGGTCCTCAGCTGACTGATTCGGACCGAGTCGAGTGTACAGGGTGTCTGTCGGTGTCTATGATAAGGCACATCTCTCTCTGTTCAGGGACGGATATAGAAACCATAGATCTGTCTCTCTATCTTAGCTCCGGCTCTAATCAGAATCCCGTCCACCCACTCCATTTCCTGACACGCTGGAATAACACACATCTCCCAGAGGCTGCTCAACACACAAATCCATAATTCATCTCTACAGCCTTTAGTACATAAAGCAGAGTGAGATTTGGATTCCCTGCATCATATGCAAACACATATGTGTCATTTGGCTGTGGTGTGTGTGTGTGTTTGTTTGATGGTTTGCATGATGTTAGCATTCAGCCTGAGGGACTAAACTAAACCAGCCTGAATAATAGATAAAACAACACACTCCGCCCCAGCTGGGCTAATAATAAAACAAACCTAAAGCGACATTTTTTAAGTGCATATCGATCACAAACACAAAGCGTCGACTTGAAAAGGCGATACCAATCAATATGCTGTTGACATTGTTAATAGTTTAAATTATGTGTCACATTTTACATCTAATAGCAATTAATTATTACATATAGTTTTGAATTTTGGAAAAGAATAAATGTTGCAAGACCATACTACAGATCTGATTAACCAAACAATACATTTTGAATTAGGGTAAGTTTAGTTTAAAAATGTGTCTTTTTCAGCAATGCTGACAAGAATAATACCATAATTATATATATATATATATATATCTATAGTAATAATAATTAGATTTTATATTATATATATATACTGTCCTTGTTTATATATATATATTTCTAATATTCACATTTTTGCATAATATTTACTTAAATTCAAACACTTAAGAAATGGAAACAAAGTTTTCACTATATATTGCCCAGAGTGTAAGTAAATTTTGGATCAAACACAAGGGGCAGGCAACGCTTCTGTTACTCCTGTTAACTACCCCTCCTCAAAACTTGTTCTGTCCCACTGGCTTAGTAACAGTGTCAGTAATCCCTAGTAAGATTCATCTTTGAACAAGACACTTAAACTCAGGATCCTCCAAAGTTTGTTTCACCTCTCAGAAACTAATTCCTCTCAGTTTTGGTCATGTGGCAGCAAAAAAAAAGGCATAACATAAAGACAAATGAATGTAGTCACATCTCACAAACGTGGCTCATGCAATCAGAATTTGGAGTCTGAACTATCTATTTTAAAATAAAGATCACGTTCTATTCCAGTAGACCTTCAGGCTTTAGTTTGATAGAACAGTAACAGTTAATTTAGTTTTATTTTAGCCCAAGATTTTGATCAAATTGACAAAATGAAGGCAGTGAGAGGAGCTGCATTAGACTGTCCACTTCAGCGCTGCGTAGGACGGGAGTGCAAATATTTCTGGCTCTAGACAGAGGAGCAGCTTTCATGTGAGATGACCGCATGCTCTCTGACCTGCACTCGGTCCGCAGGTGTGTAATGAGTGCGTAATGATGCTCTAGAGTCAGGACGACTGTGCAGGTGGCCTGCAGCTATGACACATATATGTGTCTGAGTCAACCATACTGCAGTGATGGCCGCAGATGGCACAACCACAGACCACCTGATGCATATTGGACTTAAAAATGGCAACAGAAATGTCATGCTCCAAACTCACTGAATAGACTAATGCATTTTCTAGAGTCAGGATGCAGAGTTTTTTTTTCTTCCAATGTCATGCAAAAAAGTAACCTGCAATGGTTGTTTTACATACCTTGTAGTGTAAGTTGCTTGAGGCATTTTCATCATTATACAGCTTTTGGTGTAGACGCAAGCCTGATGTCTGATGGTTTTTTGGTGTTCAATCAAACATTAGCGGTTGTCTATTGGCCTCTTGGCGACTCGCTGACGACACAAGGGGAATGAAGATTGGAAAAAACAAAGTGTGTTAGAAAGAGACGTTTCACCTTTCTACACAAGGTGATCAGAATGAGTCTTTGTGTTAGTAGTAAAACACCCAGCTTGATAATTCAGAGCTTTACATTTGTTGTATTTGACTTAAAAATGGCACAATGTTTCTCAAAATGTCATGCTCCAAACTCAAAGAATGGATTTTGCATACCTTGTAGTTTAAGTGGCTTGTGGGATTTTCATTATAGAGCTTTTGGTGCAGATGCAAGCATGTCTGCTGGTTCTTTTTGTTGGTGTTACAGCTGTTTTCTGAACTTGGACATGCCTGCATGGGTCCTGTGGAGGTTCAGTACGGTTTACATTTAGCATTTCAGCTTGCTTTGTGTAAGTGAACTGCTTTTGACAAAATATTTGCCAGTTACCTGATAATATATTTCTCACTGCAACTCATCTCTGCAGAAATCATGTTCAACAAGCAGCTTGCATTGTTCTCAATCCCTGAAATTCATCTGCAACATAAACATGAGTGAAAAAGCATTCTCTCCTCGAGTTGCTTGGACTAGAATGAATTTGCCAGTGCAGAAGCCAGTCGAAGAAAACCAACTGAATTAATCCAAGAAATGAGGCTGCGATACTCTCAAATATTTACCCCGTTCCTTTCCATATATCTCTCATGCCTTAAAATAGGATGCGTTCTTTGAAGGAGCTGACGAGATGGGGGGAAAAGCAGCATTACCTCTGGAATGAACTTCATAGCAGGCAATCGTCGCAGGTATATGTTTTCAATCTGAGAGAACCTCACGCTCATATATATTTATATACGGCCGTAAATTTAACAGAGCGTCCTCCACAGGCCTCCCCTCAGGAATCAGACGGCCTGTCGGGATACAGTGCCGTAAATGAGCAAAAGGCCGAAGCCATCGTGGTGGCAGACGAGTGCCAGTATGTGTATGACAGCAGAGAAATGAGAGAGGATGAAAGTCGTCGCTCAGGGCGAGACAGCAGAGGGCTGGTAAGATGGAGGAATAACAGTTTACTGCCACATCATGTTGAGGGATAATTCAATCAAATGTTAGCGGTTGGCTATCGGCCTCCTGGCGGCTCGCTGACGGAAGGCAGCAAATGAAGATCTGAAAGAGGAAACACAACGTGTGTTAGACAGAAACGTTTCAGCTTTCTATGAAAAGCGTTCAGAACAAGTCTTCGTATTGCTAGGAAAACAAAACTATTGTGTTTTCAGGACCACAATCAGCTTGATGTTTCAGAGAAACATTTTTTTTTTTTAAATTTATTTAATTTTCCAATCAGTTTTATTATTTGAGGCAAAATTAAAGATTATGTGGATGAGACTCCCAGCAGTGAGCTGGAACATCTGAAATGTTCATCAAAATCAGCATTACGCATCAAAATCATTTTAATGTGATTTTCAGGTTATTCAGAAAGGTTTCTTCATATCAGGCTTTGATTTGAAATCCAGTAACTGTATTTATTTTTCCAAATTTTCCCCAAATTATCTGTTTTGCATTTTAATTTAATTTTTGAATTTTATTGATGTCTAATCATTTGAATTCATGAAACTTATTTAATATTATTTATTGTAATAATTTATTAAAATGTTAACAATAGTGCCATAATGCAATGTTCTATTTTTTATGAAATTGACAACTGTGGTGTTGTCTGTATTAATTTTTCCTGGATTCTGTGTTTTATGATAAACATATATCATCAAACATGGTGGTAATCAAATTTATGCATAAAACTTCAACAATTATTTAAAATGCAGTCAAATGAAATTCAAAGCATTTTCTTCATCATGACCCTATATAACTCGCACCAAAATTTCTGATGAATTAGAATTATTACATATAATTCTGTAGCTCTTTTAGTCTTTATTTTGGCCTCTTCTACCTTTGTAATCACGCCACCTTGTAAATCACAGCCAGGATTCTCTCTCAGTTGCTGCACACATCTGATGTCGCTCCATCACAGACAAAAAGAAAATGCGAGCAGAAGGCAGACTCAAAACTGTGAGGAAAAAAGCTAGAAACGTCTTGAATCAGAGCTAAATGAACGGGCAGCGATTCAGCTGGAGTCAATCCGCATGTCCATTGATTTTCAGTATGGAACTGAAGCTGTGAGAAATCCTGTGTGGAAATATGTCGCACTGATTTCATGAGACAAAAGATCACGTCCTAGAATAGTACAGAGATTTGAAATCCATAGTGGCACCAAAGCAGAATTTTGCAAAAGTAATGACTGAAGCCCAGAGAGGCTGTGCATTATTATTAGTTTCTGCCTGGTTTTTATGAGATCATGACTTATTTGTCTCATGATATCAAGTCAGAAAGAGCATCAGAGTTTTACACTCCACAAAAAGTTTTGTTAAAAAGCATGTCACATAATTTAACTTTGTAATCATGCCAACTAGAAATGTTGATTTTTGGATCTTTAGGGTGTTAACAGGTCAACTATCCTTAGTATTGTGAAAATATAACATCAACATCAAAAATATAAACCGATTTGGAGCACTACAGTACCTAACCATCAGCTCAGACTTCATTCGGCATATCTGTAAAGTCTGTGTTTGGGTCGCATATGTGCAGATGAGCTACATTCCCATTCAGTCCCATTCACAAACACACACACACGCTTGGCTGCGGAGAGCACGTTAGCAGAGCGTATCTATCACAGCCTGCCACTCACCTGCATTAATCTTTCACACACACCTTTCTCATTGAGGTGCAGTAATTACAACATGCATTCAGTGCGGCTGATTGTGAGACGCAGCTAATCGCATTAGCTAATCCTGCAGCCGCAGAATGCAGCTGCTGAGAGCGTGAGACCTCTTCATTTCCCCCGTGCTGAGCTCCAAACACCTCTGACTGCCCCTCACTGCGGATGATTACTGCACGCCTCCAACGGATCAACTCCAACCATCAAGACATTACATATGAGACTGAGAGAATGACAGATAGAATGAATGAATGACACGATAGATAGATAGATAGAATGACATCTTGAGCAATTAAAATGCTTGACAGAATGACAGAAAGAACAACAGATAATAATCACTACACATCGATAAAATGCAAAACGATAGATGATAATAGATCAATAGATATGATAGAATAGATAGATATATAGATAGATAGATAGATACTGTACAGTAGATAGTGTGCAAGTAAGTTTTTTACCTGCCTGTTTTTTGGATATTCGTTGGTGATTTGGTGTTCAATGGTCACATTACATTCTAACTACTATCAATACACTTTTGAAAGAAGCTCCAGTCTAATCATCTGTGTCCTGACGGATACCCAGGAGTGTACCCTGCTTGTACTAGTAGAACCTGAGCCTAGGAGTTCCTGTCCTCTCCCAACAATGTTCCTTCGCGCCGGAGTCAGCATTCATTGCCTGGCCCTGGAGTATGATGAGAGATTGTTGGCAATCGAAATCAATGTATGACACAATCCACCGAGTCCGACTCCAAGACATTGAGTAGCACTGGTTTTAGTGTATGGCGTAGACCTGATACATGAACAAGTTATCTTCACCTTCCTGTGTGGCACCTGACCATGTGACCACTCTCCATTCTCATGACACCAGATCCTGACGCACCTTCAATGGCAATGCTGCTGCCTAGCCCGGCATTCAGGTTTTTCCTGGGAGGTTACACCAAAGTTCGTTTATTACAGAGCGCAGTGAAACCTACCCTCTTCACATCAGCCCACAGTTGCACCGCAACACGGGAGGACACATCACACCAACTTTTTCGTTCTGCCCTTGTTGGAGTTGAAATGAATTATAGGGGGGGGGGAGTCTAGGCCAAACACAGCTGAAAGCCCATGACAGTTCTCCAGATGACATACTTCCACCGCCATCCGACCTTCTGATACATATACCAGAATGGGTTGGGCACAGTCCGCTGATTATAAGACGTGCGCTCCACGCGTGGCCTGAGCGACTGAACTGAACTGGTGAGAAGTTTTATGTAGACTCTGATCTAAATAAATCCTGGGCATAGCTCGTAATTTCCCAACCAGAGGTCTGAAAGAATATGTGAGGTCCTCATGCTCCCCTTCACAGCATACTGCTTCCTCCTATTATCTCAAATTTCTAGCAGGTTTTTACCCGCGGTCTCCAACACCTGAAGATCTCGAGAATTACTATCCTCCCTTGTATCTGAAAACCTTACAGGCCCAAATTCCAGTTTCTTACCCCCAAACTGGTTTCATGCCTGCTTAGTCAAGTCACCTAGCACCTTGGGTTACCTTTAGCAAAAACATTGTTTCAGAGCATATGTACAGATGACCTACCCTACCATCCCTAAGTTCAGGCCAGCAGATCCAAGCGAGTTTGCCAGACTTCGAATTGCTTTAGAGAATCTGCTTCCTCCAGATGGAACTGAACTCTTTAAATATCAAATACTTTTGGACCATTTAAAGTTAGATAAGACTAAGCTGATAGCAGATGCTTATTTGAATTTGCTTACCCCATTTACTGATAATATTGTGGCCCTCCATGAGAAGTTTGGTAATCCCAACCAGCTAGCTTTGAGTCTTGGAAGACCCTGATGTCAATTGTGGAGATAAAGTTGCATTCCAGAAGTTTGGTCTTCAGGTACAGTCATTGGTGGGTTGGCTTAAAACCTTGAGACCTGAAGGTGACACTGAATTGAATTTTGGGTCACACAGAAGCAAGCTTCTTTCTGACCAACCTGCTGAGTTCCACCGTCATACGTTACGTAATCCTGTAACTGCACCTACTTTACATGACATTTCAAACTAGTTCCACTATGAAGCCTGGTATCATTAATTTGATGTAGAGATTGCCTCACAAGGAGTGGATATGTACACAGTAAAATGTAACTTTCCTGTCAACTCAGAAGAGTATAAATCAGCAGACCCAGTCAAAGTAAATGATTCTGTTCCTTCTGCGATACTACAGAACATTACTTGAGTCAATGTAAAGCATTTGCTAAACTTACCACTGACTGGGGGAGAGCAGGGATGACGAGGTCCATGCCGGTGAGGTGGAAAGGGTCTGAAGACAGAGGTTGACCATAAGCTAGGCGGAGCTAGAGACCAAGGTGGAGCTGGAGACCATGGTGGAGCCGGCAGAGCAGGAGGCCTAGGCGGAGCTGCTGAACAGGTGGCTAAGGTGGAGCCAGCAGGGTAGATGGTCAGGGCGGAGCCAACAGAGCAGGAGGCCAGGGCAAAGCCAGCTGGGCAGGTGGCCAGGGCGGAGTTGATGGGACTGAAGACCCCCACGGTGGAGCAGAAGACCATGATGCAAGAGGCAATATTGGACCGAAGATCTCCACAGTGGAGCAATGACCACCACAGGCATTAGACTGGGCCGGAGTACCTCCAAGGCAGATAACCTCCATGGCGGATCAGGCCACAATCAGAAATGGTGCATGCAGGAATTCCTGAGTTGCGGCCACCCTGGTAGACCCTGCAGTAACCGCATGATGGTACCAGCTCTGGCGTCACGCCTGATTGCTAATGACACTGACGTAGCAGCGCGATACGACGAGTGCTAGGATGACCTCACTAGAGGCAAAACTCTGACTGCCCTTGCCAACTGACAATGGTCACCAAGGGCCTCTTCTTCTTCCTAAAGGATTTCCTACAGAGCACAAACCCAGTACAAGACTCTTGTGTGTGCGAGTTGCGGGAGAATAAAATGATTCACAGGCCTCCTGCAAAATAGAAATTATCTAAACATAAAATGTCTACAACATAACATATTGTTATTTATGTGTTGCACAAAAGCAAAAAGAACAACTAATAACATTAAAATTATCAACACGTGCAAGCTAGGCAGAGTTTCTATTTATAGCACGCTTTTAAAGGGTTGCGCAATGTAGCCAATCACAGACTCAGCTGTTTATTTCTGGAACGCAATGGCCAACCAGAGGTGATTAAGTTAGAATCCACTCACAGCAGTGCTGAAATTGCGTTCTCACAAATCGTCTCATTTTAACACATGAAGTGTAGACATTGTGAAAGATTCACTGTGCATTTATTCAGTGTGTTATAACAGAGCTTTATGAGATCGCGATTAACTGATGTCAGCTTTTAGTGATAATAACGGAAGCGCTGCTCGTATTCTGCCATGCCAAAACCATGCACGTGCTTGCTTTTCTGTTAAAAATAACAGTGGTTTGTGAATGTTGATGCTTACCAACTAACAAATAAGTTTTATACATGTGTGTGAGATGTATGCAGAACCTCTTAATGTAAATTTCTTTGATGTGCTGAAAAAAAATCTATATAGATTACTTGGTTATCTGGCGTTTTTGTGGGCGGGAGCGGGGCCAAAACATGAATTTCGCGGGCAGAGCGGGCCGAGGAGTGAGATATTTGTTCTGCGGGAGAGGGCGGGCGCGGGACAGAATCTTGCAGGGAGCGGGACTGAAAAATCCATCCCGCGCAGGTCTCTAGTTTAAATGCTCACGTTCTCTTCACATAATACCAATCAAGTCTTTGGAGATGAAAGTGGTGAAAACACTTTGCATGCACACACAAAATCAAGCGCAGGAATTTATGAGCACATCTATATTCTGATTACATCAAACTGCAATATTTTCTATCATCACATGGCTCATTCAGTTGCAACGTGCTGATTACAGTATTTGAATAATCTCTCATTTAGATCATGGCTAGGTCATGTAGGTGGAAAGTTTTGGATTCTGAATGCCATTTTTAACAGGACGAACTATACATGTATCTGCACAATATAACAGACCAAAGAAGAACAGCAGATGGTTCAGATGAAGACGGCATTGTCCCCCCCCCCCCCCCCGCAGTTGGTGTGGGGGGGGGTGGGGGCCCTGTGAATAGGCAGATTCTTCCAGGATAAAAGGCAGACTCATAACAGGGACATTGAAAGGGCATATAAACAGCTTATTCCCCAAAATTACTCAATCAGTGGGAACAAATGGGATTTGAGAACTGAGATCTGGGGAATAATGTGGGATTATCCTTGGACATGTAATCACAGTCACTGATGCAGGCTGGGTCGTGATATTCACATCCACAGGCATTAAAGGGATAGTTCATCCAAAATGAAAATTCTGTCATGATTTACTCACCCTCATGTTGATTTAAACCCTTTATGACTGCAAAACACAAAAGACGATAGACAAAATGGAGTGGAATGCTATGAAAATGCAATATTCATAGTACAAAATACTGAGAAAAACAAAGGCATGATGCAATGGCCAAACATTCGACAGTCATCTTAAAATGTACTGTTTAAGATGGTGGATTTGCTACAAAAGTGTTGCTTTGATGGTGGCGATGGAGCTTTAGAAGGGATGAATTTAGAAATATATTAATGCTAATGAAGCAACATTGTGACTATAACAATGATTTTATTGTGCTTTTTATTTTATCATTAAGTTTCCTAAAGTGTCATTAGACAGCAATCCTATGTCTCACGCCAGTATTAAAGCTCTAGGGCTATTTACACATTTAAAGGCAAATACATAAATAAACTGATTTTGTCATTTTTAGCTATATCATATTAATTTGACCTATTCCCAGTTTTGAACACATGAGGGTGAATAAATGACAGAGTTGTCTTTTTTTGGGTGAACTAACCCTTTAATAATTTATAGAAATCTCTCAGAAATACAGCAGTCATGCCTCCAGCAGCTCAGCTTCTTTAAAACAGCTTATTTTCCACGCTTCACACCTCTGGCACTCCAAAAATTACAGAGGAAACTGCAACTGGAGACGATGAACAGCATCACCAGCCCTCTTCTTCCTCCTCTGTCTTTGATTTCCCTCTGATTTGCACGTCACAGAGAGAGAGGAGAGGAGAGAGTTTTGAAAGCACTCTGCTAAAAGTGTGCAGTGACCCAGTGCAAACCCTGGAGCTGCTCATCACACACACATACAAGCACACACACACACGATATGAAAACGACAGCCTGCAGCTGCCCACCAGCCTTGAGCCATCATTACTGCTATGGTGACCATAATATGACTGCAAGTATGTATGTGAGACTGTGCTAGCTGACTGAGCATACACTGCCGCCCTATGCTCTGTGTTCGCAAAACCAAGTGTGCTGCCTTATTGTCTACTGTCTACATAGGCAGCTGCCTTCCAAAATGTTGCTCACCATTGGCAATGAGATTTGGGCATACCTGCCGATGCAAACAGTTAATATTATTAAATGAGGCAACGAGGTGGGGTCAAAAAAAGGTGACCGGTGTGATTTTTTGCGATAAGCTTGAACAAGAAGTTAACATGTAATATCAGGTACTGGGCACTGAAGCTCCCCCACTTGCCGCGATGCCTCTACGGTCTGATCCGTTCACAAGGACCTCGTGTGGTCTCACTAAATATGAGGTGACTTTATGTCTTACCGTTACGAAAATTCTTACTGTTTTGATCCAGCTATTCTATGGCTCTCCCCGCGGCTTAACAGAATACCTGTTGCTCATAGGTGGTAGGCTGTTTCCGCTGCTCGTTGTGATTATCTGATGGTATCAAATCCGCCTTACCATTGTGCGCATCAGTGGCTTTCCGTCCATATAAGCTGCGAATGCTCCTCATACCAAGGCCATTTGAGAGAATAAATTCACGGGGTTATTAATATAAACATGATTATAAGTTGACCCCTTGTGATTTGAAATGTAACTTAAAGCTTAAAAAGTTAGGAAATAAGTACGTACAATGATTTATTTGCCAAAAGGCAGTAATTTTCTTTAAATCTACCAGTTGCGAAAATCACATTGTGTTTTGCAAAACCAACTCGTCTATATCAAAAAAAACACGGTGTAAACTGTATATATGTTTTTTCAAGCAAAGCAAATTTTGAAAGTCCACTGAAAACATATCTTCTTACATTTTTGGATATAGACAACATATGCATGTTGAAGATACAGCCTACGGTATTGTCAACATGCCTAATTGCTAAATAAATTTAAAAAAAGTTTATAAAAACGTGGGCTATATAACATTTTAATAATAAAAAACATCAGAAAAAGAAACATCCTCTGAAACATTAACATGTTTCGTTTCCCTTTGTTTGCGTATGCTCGTGCGCTTACAGTTAAAGTCCTCTGATTTTATTGTTGTTTGCCATGTTGCAACGTACGTGCAATTTTTAAACAGATATTATTATTTTGGGCATTTTGCATGGTCTGTCAGTGATAGTGCCCGGGTGGATTTTACTCCTATTCCTGAAAAAAAAATAAAAATAAAATAAAAAACCTTTAGTAGATGCAGAGACATATAGACCGGGGGAATCCCCCATCTCCCTCTGAATATTATGTACCATAACATAACTACATGTAAACGTTATTTGACGGGTTTTACTTAGAAAACCAACCATATTTTTCTAGCATTCGAATAACAATGGATGAACCTGAAACGATAGAAGAAGGATTGAAGATTAATTTCATTTACAAATAAGGTAGAAAATGTGCATACTTTTAAATCGACACCTGCCATGGTGTTTCTTATTTGTCATCTATGATCCCTCTTTGAGTGCGTCCTAAAAGCTGATGGGGGTGGGGGGTCTCATGTACTCATGTACTCATGTATTCATGTATTGTTCATGTATTCATTGCCTACTTGTTAGAAAAAACCTCACATTTACGTGTGTTCACCACCTCCTCAGCCATCCACACCTGCCTTTTCAGATTCCTCAGTTCAAGTCATATCTGCCTGTCTTATGGTCTTGTCCCAATCCTCGTGGGCCTTATTCTTCACCCATTTTCACTTTGCAATCTCCTGACATCCAGGGTCCAAAACATGAAGGCGGATGACATCTCAGCTGCACTCTCCAAAAATGACCTCCAATGAGCTTGAACCTATCCTTTCGTCATCACTGAACATCAGCCCCATCGACTGGACCTTGCCCTGAGGGATGCCGCTACATACCTGCCACTCTCCTGCCTACCCTCATGGAAGCTTAGTCCACTAGTGACCCCAGAATTACACAGACCCGCTCACCTTTCCAACAATGGTACTGGTAGCCCAGTATGTCCCAAGGAGTGCACTGCTTCATGCAGGGCTGTCCTGAATGTGCCATTGCCAAGTCTCCTCACCACCTACTAGCTGGCAAACTCTTCCTGCTGTCTGTACCAACATCAATCATGATCACACCTGGGAGTGAACTTTGTCACAGACTTACCAGATTTTGGAGGGCATACCTGTATCCACTTAGCAGTCAACCGGTTCTCCAAAACCTGACAACTTGTTCCCCTAAAAAGACTGCTTACTGCGATGGAACTGGCTGAAACCCTCTTCCAACACTATGGAACTATGACTTCCAGAGGACATAGTATCTGACCGTGGTTCCCATTTTATCTCCAGAGTTTGGCGTGCTTTCTTCTCCCTCCTGAGAGTGCACATGACCTCCTTTGCTGGTTATCACCCACAGACCAAAATGCAGACAGAGAGAAAGATCCAGGAAATAGGATGCTTCCTGAGGACATACTGCCATACCAACCAACACAGCAGGTGCCCGTTCCTTTCCTGGATGTACTTTGCACAAAACTCTCTCCGTCAGCCTGTGACTGAACTCACCCCATTCCAGTGCATACTTGTTACCTCTATCGGGAGAGCCTCCAGAGGTTCCAGCTGAATCACTGGTTCCATAAGAGCGAGAAGGTTTAGGATGCAGCCCAAGTTCACCTTCAGAGAGTAGTATAGCACCAATAGAGTCAGACCAACACCTGGAGATCGTCCACTCCACTCCCACCTTCCAACCCAAGCAAAAGGTCTGGCTTTCTGCCTGGGACATCTGGCTCAGTCTGCCCAGCTGCAAGTCTGCAAAGTCCTCAATTCATTGGCTGCTTCACCATACTGAAACAATTAAACTTAATCACATAGCAGCTACATTTCCCCAGTGCATGCTGTCACTGACATCCTCGATTCCTGTCATGACATTCTTAATCTGGCCCATCTCCTCAACTTTCATGTAGTACACCCCAACAGCCCAGCTCCAGGATGGGGCTGGCCACAACATTGGGATCTCCAACCCTCAGCAGCGGTCCTTTTTCCAGTGACTCATTTGTTTCTGCAGAAACTCTCCTGTAAACTCCTGTACATTACCCGTTTCTCCAGTTCATTACCTGGTCTCCAGTGATGATCTTATATGTAAATAAGAAGAGTCAGGCCAACACCCGGAGATCCTCCTCTCCCACCTACCAACCCAGGCAAAAGGTCTGGCTTTCTGCCCAGGGCATCTGGCTCATTCTGTCCAGCCACAAGTCTGCAAAGTCCTCAATTCATCGGCCCCTTTACCACACTGAAAAAGTGAAACCTAGTCACATACCAGTTACATTTCCCTGGTATATGCTGTCATCAACATCCTTGATTCCTGACATTGGAGTCATCATCTCAAATACTTGGTTGACTGGGAAGAATACGCCCACAAGAACAGTCCTGGGTCCCTCAGATGACATCCGGATCTGGCCCTTCTCCTCAACGTTCACGCAGAACACTCCAACAGCGCAGCTCCAGGACAGGGACAGCCACAACATTGGGGTCTCCAACCCTCAGGAGCAGTCCTTTTTCTAGAGACGCACGTGTTTCTCCAGCAACTCTCCTGACACTGCAGCATCCTACTTGTAGCTCCAGCAAATTACCTGTTTCTCCAGTGCATTACCTGTTCTCCATTGATGATCTGGTATGTAAATACCCCTTACCATCATCTTCCTGTGTTTGTTGCATTCTTGTTGGGAAAAACGTACAATGTTTAAATGTTTATCCGTGTTATAACTCAGCTAAGTGTAGTCTCTGATATATTGCGCTGGTTTGCTCACCTGTATCATGACAAAAAGAACTTACCCCAAAAGGTAGGGCTGTGCGATTTTTCCGATTTTATCGATTAATTCGAATTTAATGTTTTGCCACAATTTTACATTTTAGAAATCGAGGAATCACGATTTTGAATAGAAATATTACCAAACGCCAGAATTAGACACTTTGACAATATGCCAATGATAACAGTAAAGAGAAAAGAACGATCCGATGTCAGTGCACGTGATTAACCACTCACGTGTGACACGCTCATATCGCGAGGCACCATTCACACAGAATGTACTTTTGTGTTGATAAAGATGCGACGTGGACAGTGGAATAGGAAAAACACGTAAGAAGATGGGAGTGAACTTTTTTTAACTTGAGCGCCACGTATTTAGACTGCCGTTTCATGCATGAGACGCTGCAAGAGACACGAGCGCAACAGTCAGACGCATCCATGTTTACATTGAAAAAAACAATGGAAAAGCAGCGCAAGCGAATAAAAAACCTGTGACTTCTACTGTATGTCTGATATTTCATGTTTGCATCATTGTGACAGGCTGAAAGCTTCTGTTCATTGTTGTTTTTACAGAACATTTATAGTTAATAATAGTCTACTTGTGTTATACCTTTTGAATTTGAATTACCTTGACTTTCTGAACATATAATATGCATAAAACACGTTGTACAATATGTAGTTCATATATCTTTTCTGCAAAGATATGATTTGTTTAACATTTATATCATGTTGACAACTTCATGGGTGGTGGCGTGGTGCACTTGGAATAGAATTTTCTTTAACTAGAGGGTTAATAAAAAAAAAAGTTACTTGAATCATGTTGTAGTTACATTTTCAAGTTGACTAGATAAAAATCGTAAAAAATCGAGAATCGGTCAAACACTCTGGAAAAATCGAGATTTAAATTTTTTGCCAAATCGCCTGCCTAGCCCTACCAAAAGGAGTTATTTTTTAAACTCTGTTTATACTCTGTAAATTGATCTTTGGCAAACTGTATGAAAGCCAATGGGGAGCAATTTGACCCCCAACACAAATAGAGTACCCATATTTTCAACCCAACAGGAAATATATGCATAAATATAAGTTAGATCATGTGACAACAATAGACCAATTCAGAGTAGACGTCACAGTTACATCACTTGCAGCTGCGCGTGCACAGTGGTTGCAGAAAAACACTGGGAACAAGTGGAGGTAAATGGGTCAAATCCATGGAATAAGAGAAAAAAATTATTGTTGTGCTTTTGGATGTCAGAATCGGAATGCAAATATTTTTTTATATAATACTGTCGTCAAAGATGCCTTTTGAAGCTAAACGCAGACGTTTAAATGGACATACTATGGATGAAAACTGCTATGATTACTCTACTTTTAAAGCATAAATTCGATTTAAACAATAGGTCTACATAATATTCACATATGCTGTTCATAGGGGACGTATTGTATTAGCCCTACAGTTACAGCATGAGATATTATTTAAACCTTCAATTTAACTGTTACATAACATTTATTTCATTTTTCTCACATTCTTACGTTTTTTTCCTCAGCAAATGCAAGTTTTATCTCCCTAACTCGACTTTATAACGCGACTAACCAAAATAGTGAGTTTTTGTCAAATCTAGGGAAAATCAGAAACCGAGGGAAAAAGAGAAATGACTAGTGTTTTTCCTAATTATTTGTGAATATAATCTCGAATTGCGAGAACGGGAGTCCAGAATGTTGAATATAAAATCAGAATGTACCTTTTTAAATTATTTTATTCCATGGCTCCATAGACTGAACTGTTGAAAACCGTAATTTTCTGCCTCCAGATAGGCTCCGCCCACAACAAACGTCATCCTTGTTTCGGATCTGTAAGACTATCCCACACTCTTACGTCAATTTTCGTTGAATAACAGTGCTTATCGCTGGCTGCCAAGCTCTTGTAATATGCGGAGAACATTTTGAAAATGACATCTAATCAATATAATCTATAATCTTTTTAAATCTAACTGTTTTGTACCGTATCCGTGAAATTCTCTAGCCGTAAAGGCTATCTCTCCCGGGTTTTCTGCAACCATGATGCGTGCGCATCCTGAATGTTTACAAACCTATAATTGGTCTATACAGCAGGCTACAGTCTGAAACATTTGTCATATAATACAGCACAGTGTTTCACAAACTATTAAAAATGGATGGCAGCATACAGTAAATAGCACAACATGGAGTAGGTAGCATACTAGTATTACAGTTAGCATAAACACAAACACATTGAGTATGTTCAGGCTGGCATACTACCACACAATATATCCCGAATACAGCGTGTATGTGCACTTTCTGCGTGGAATAGCCAGATGGTCTAATTAATTTGCCAAAGTGTGCAGCATACTGCCAGAACAGACTGCGTAAAACACTGAGGATAATTTTTTTAATTAAATCGAACTATTTTTATCTGTTTTCATTATTGAATAAATGTATATTTATAATCAATATATACACTATGCTCATTGCAGTAAATACTGGGATTCTCCATGGAGTCACACATGCAACGCTGCCTTAGACTTTGGCCAAAAAAGTATCCTTATTATGTCTGTAGTGCACCTTAAAATGCTCCCTACATAGGCAGCTCACTGGAGACCAGCGAGTGACAGTAGTGCAGATATGCTAATGGCCGTGAAGGTCTGCACCTCTAGTAAGTGAGGTCTGTTCCTGCAGACCTGGTGTTGTAGTATCTGCCCCAGTGTGTGTGACGCCTGCACATTAAAGCAGCCTCTGTTCCAGCCTACAGCCATAACCCACCGTGCACTAATATATATGATAATCACAGCAGCACACAGCAGTGAAGGCTAATATCATTTTCCCTCCCATAAGAGATTTCCTGTCTCGCTTGGCCAGCGTTCCTGCTGTCAGAGTGAGCGCACGCCTCCTGAGGGTCCCGCTATACGCAATTTACACTAACAACTTTATACAAATCATTCACACTCAGTCCCTCCCCGAGTGCACTTCATATGTACATTACCACATGGGCTGTGTTCTGAATGGCACACTAGCTGGCACATACTTGGTGCAGTATGCATACTGTGCACACCATCTGAATTTACTCGAGACTGCCTACGACATTCCCCGAAATTTGCAGTGCAGCAACTATATGCCACGTTACAAAGCACTCAACTTGACTTTGAATTTCCCAGCAGATAATTAAAATCACAATATCAACTGCAATTTATGCACTAGCCTAGCGCACACTTCAGATAAACGTAGTATGTTGCTGCACTAGTATGAGAGTCAGACATGTCTCAGCTCCGCAGGCGGTCGGTTGCTACACAAACAAACAAATCACATGCCGAAAAACAAACAAACGCCACGAGAAAGCCGCTTAAGCACCCTTAACGGAGCTCATTACGCTCCTCAATGAACCCCACCACAGCTATCGGCCTCTCCGAGCATATGAGCTTTTATGAAGCGTGCTGCCTGACTGCTAATTCACTGCCGCTTTATTTACAGAATTTTGATTTTGCAAATCAAGACCTTGTTGCACTACAGCCACGCTGACTAAAACACTTTCCTGCCAGGACGGTTTGTGGCATACAGACAATTTCCACTGATCTCTTATGTCTGTATTCCTATCCGAGATCTCTTTCTTGCGGGAAAGTCGCATATGACTAATATATTTACAAAAGATGAATTTTCAGGACTTTATTGACTCAAAACACAGTCATTAAACATGTAAAACCATATAAAGTCATTACATGAAACAAAATGAATATTAAGTGAATAAAATAAAATTTCAGCCAGTTGCCAAGGCAACATTTCTCATTTTTATTAACCTTAACTTGATGTACTAAAAGAACTAAAACTGAAATTCAAATATATACAGTATATAAAAATACAAACCCTTTCCAAAATATTAATAAAAACTATAATATTGTCTAGATGATACTGAAATAGCACTGCCTCATTTTACTTGTAAAGTGACATATTGGTAGGCTTTTAAAAAGCGAAGTTGTAAGGCAGAGCAAGTTATTACATTTTGGTTAAAGATTATGAGGCTAAACATTTAGCCCTTTGGATGATGAACATGAATATTGCACAATAAGACAAGGACAGTGCATTGAGACAGTAAAGAGTGAATTCTGACTTCCCGTGGGCTTTGAACACCACCCTTAAACACCGCCTGATTCCCAGAAGCCATGGAGTCTTGTTGTCCTGCTTTATTTGCACAGTTCCTAATGAGGATGTATTAGTGGGCTTATTTTGGCAGCAGCTTTGAGAAATGACTTTATTTGCTGGACAGCTGCCAGTCCTCTTCTCAAACATTAGCGCTCGCTTTCGGTCTCTTCCTCAGTCACATCTCGGGGACGCTAAAATTGCTGCACGCTAATACTGACATTAGAAAACCAGCATGCTAGCTCTGTAATGCTTCATCACTGTCAGTAGCTGATGTAAAATCAAAAACTTTAAAGGCTCTGTTACACTGTGTCCTAACCAGGTGTGACGATAAAGGAAAAAAAGTTCAGTTAACCTGTTCAGTACAGGGCATTTTGGTGACTAAATCCGCCCACAGTGAAATCTCACTGGTTTAAAATCAGGCTTAAGCGAAAGAAATTCACTTGCCCATTCAAAACTAGCTGTCGCGATGCTATGTTGTTCTGGATAGTTGCCATGGTGTTGCTACACAGTTGCTAAAGTGTTCTAAGTAGTTGTTACTTTGTTTCCATGCAGTTGTTGGATGGTTGCCAGGATGTTGCTACACAGTTAGGGTGTTCAGGTGGTCACTTGATGGTTGCTTACCTCAAGTTGATGATATTCTGTCCTTTAGATATGGCTCCGGTCCCTCCCTCAATGTAAAATAGGACATTTTTCAGCCATTTTATTTCCAACAGGTGAAAATCAGTTTGATCACTTAGTAAAGTAGTGATTTAACATAAATGGTGAGTTAAGTTAACACTAAATGTTAGAGGTTTGTTCAAACTCTGGATATTGTAATGATGCTTGACTTAAAAAACACTACTAAATATGTTCTGATTGGCTGTGATCTCCGCACAGCACTTGATCGACTGATGGTGGTTAGCACATGTGTCATATTGACCATGTCTGAGCATCCCCAAGTGTTCCCCAGTACCTCAGATGGATGGTGGCGGAGGGATCCAGACAGGCTCCGGGCTGCACAGTACTCACTGGCTCAAACACACAGTAATATTTTAAAGCCATTACTCCTCCACGCTTTCGCTGGGAGGAGAGAAAATGAAAACCAATCACCCTTGAGCACATTACAGACTTTAGTCAGCTCAGCCTCTCTTGTGTCCTCTTTATCTAACCAATAAATCTCTCTCGCTGCAGCACAATACTGTCATTCACACACAACACTGTCCTAATGTCAAGAGTTTATACGGAGTAATGTAATACCAAACCTCTCTCGGGACATAAAACGACAGCCAGTGAATTCACAATCATACACAACATCAAAATAAAAGGAATATTCTGGGTTCAAGTCAACATGGAATCCAATCAACTTTCTTAAAAAATGTTCCTGGTGTTATTGTAAACGATTCGAGTGTTTGCATTTTTGACTTCCATTCCTGATTGATAAAATCAAGTCCTGTCCTATATTTTTCCTCAGTGAATATCCTGTTTTACTCATAAATACATTATGGTTTTGTTTTGAAATATTATTCTCACAGTTTAACTACTATCAATTACGAATCGCTCGTGGCTTGGGAAGCTACAGTTTCAGAGCCAACTCTTGTAACATGTCACGATTATACATTCCAAACACCGTGATAGTTGCGTATCTCAAATGTTTATCTACGCACTTGCCTGCCAGGCCTTTATTATAAGTGCATTTGTCAACGTGTTTCCTCGTTGGTTTATATGCACAGAGGGATCATCGTCTACAGCACAAGATGCTGTACACACATATTCCTTAAAGACTAGGAAGACTTGAAGAGGTGAAGGAAACAACAGAGTTCAGTGGCATCACCCTCTCACCCGGTTTCTGCTGGGATGCTGGAAATTATGCAAATGAGCGGATGTGCAAATGTGAGGTATTTAATATACAGTATGCATAATTGATGAGGGCAGAGGAGGAGAAAGAGGATAATTGAGGCACGGTTTTGTGAATCGCTGAGAACGTCTCTGTTCGGCATTTGATGAACAAAAAGATTTTCAAAGCTGATTTTCATACGGCGCGAATATAGAAAAGAGACGCGCACATTAGAGGAACACCGAGAGCCGCGTGCAGAGCCAAAGCAGGCTATTAATTCATTACGGCTGACTCATTACTGACCTGCCCGCTTCCATTTGCGCTCCGCTATGTTAGACACAGGCCTGGTGGTAAAGGTTAAGCCACTCGAAATGTGATGTGTCCTGTAAGACTGTGTTTGAGGAGGACGGGCGAGATGAGCTGGATAAGGTGTCAGGTTAATAGTGGATCAAGTGTGGCGTGTTATGACTGCCGCAGGTCATGCATACAATGATCAGCTCAAAACTCCATTCCAGGGATTAAGTGTCATCCCAGAACCCTCAGCCGGATATTCCGAGGACACTGGAGGTGATCTGTGCTAGACTTCGCAGACATACTCCAAACAAAAGCATCTTGTGAGTTACGATGTGAGCGTCAGAGCTGCTGTGCACTTCCAGCTCTGAGGAACACTGTCATACAGTGGCAAAAAGCGAGGGAGAGTTAAAAATCAAGGTTACTGTCACGAATTCGGTCCATGGACTTCCGTTTATTCACCACCAGAGGTCACCCTTTCCTTTACATTGACTCTCGCACAACACAAACTGTTGCATAGCACCCCGGACTACATATCCCATCATTCATTGCACGGTTTGCACACTGCACTGATTGCACTCATTGCACACAGCTGTTTCTTATCACCTCACTCACTATATAACACCCACTCAAAGCACCATTCTCTGCTGAGTATTGTTTAGCCTGTACCCCATTCCGAGTCTCTGTGTTTTCCTTGTTTTCCTTGTTTTCCTTGTTTTGCCTTGCCTGTTTTCCTGGATTTTCCCTCTCGTCTTGCCCTTGTGATTCTGTCTGCCGATCGGTGACCTACGCTAGCCCTAGGACTATTCTTGTGTTTTTGCCCGCCATATACCTGTTTGCCATTGTTCGACCCTGCCTGTTATACCACGTCTCTTTTTTCCCCCCCCCTTTTCCCCCCCCCTTGATAATAATTCTTGCAGATGGATCCACATGTCTCACGTCTCGTCAGCCCCGTCACAGATACGAGTAAGCCACTTACAATGAAAGCTACTTGGGCCAATTTCTAGAGGATTTGGAAGCAGGAATGTTAAGTTTATAATGGATCGTCATTTTTACCATTGTTTTAGGGTATAAGGCACTGCATTGGCAACAAAGTTATAAAATTGTAAATGAAGAAATGGAGGGATAAATGGAAATTAATTTTTGTTGATTGAGCCTAACTTGTACTGGACCCAGAATACTCCTTTAAGGCAGCTTTGTGCCGCCTCCAAATTCTGTGTAACCATAAAATGCCACAAAAAAAATTTATAAAAAAAAAAAGGTTGCAATAAAAAAAAAGATCAAATTTCCCAAAATGTCACAAAAGCAAAAAAAATTAAAAAGTGACAATAAAACAATGACAGATCTTTTCTTTCGTATTGTGATGTATATCTGATTGAAATTATCTGAGAGAGAAAAAACAAGTAGGGCTGGGGACTTGGTTTTATACATCGATTGTTGATCGGATGAAGGCAGAAAGGGGCGAGTTTTAAGTGGACTAGTTGAAGCCCGGCTTACGTATCCAAAGAGAAGTCGTTATAACTGGAAAGCTGAGTAATGATGTTTTGATTAAGAATTATGAGATCAAAAGTTTGTAAAAAAAAAAAGAATTAATTAATTAATTAAATATACAGCATGAGCTCACAATGCAATGGCAAGAGTTTTCTTTACCTTTCCAGCGTCCTCTGAAATCTCGTTTGGCACTGGATCCGTTCAGATCTAAAGTGACGCATCACATATTTACGCTGTAAGACGAGAGAAACTGAGAAACACAGAGAAAGAGAATAAGAGGTCAGTGAAAATAATGAAGAGGAACAACTCCAAAAAGCAAACGTTTTATCTCCTTTCTGCTCTTTCTCTTTTCCCATTTTCTCTATCGCTCCCGATCTTAATGAGTAGTACCACGGTCGTCCATCCTACAGCGGCACACGGGCCATACGTCACAACTCCACGAGGACGGGAGGGAGAGGGACACGGAAAACACAACTCAGCAACAATGACTACACGAGTCCACAAACACACACTTACACTCGGCTCTATGCGACTCTTTCTCAAGGGCACCGTTAGAAGAAACTCATTGCATTTCTATGCTTCTTCTGACCTGATGCTGTGCACCATAACTGGTGCTTTTGTGCAGCCGTCTGTTCTCTGGGAAGAAAGAAACGCAGCATGAAAACACCCTGGGGAAAGGAAAATCACAAATGAGTTCCCTTTAACATCTCAGTGTATTCTCCAGGACAGAGATTTGTACTTAAGCGTCCTGTTTCTTAGATGTTGCATAAGAAAAACACCCTCATAATCTCACGCATGTCTTCACGCATGTCGAGACATTTAAACTAGAAAAAACTGTTTCTTCCTCTTTTTAAACGCATGACTCATGTGGTGTGATGTTGGTGCATGTGTATATATGCTGTCTAGACAGTAACGTTCTGCAGTGCATCTCAAACACACAGATTTGTATTTTCGACGTGTTCGGAGTCGGCTCGCAACACCACACCTCTGACCTTCTCAAACACAGAAGCAAAAGGCGAATATTCATCATCGGCGTCTGACAGCATGATATACAGCAGCAGCCACAACATACGTTATAGTCAGAGCAATAGTTAAAGTGTCAACATGTTTATAGTCAAGTCAGATTTATTTGTATAATGCTTTTCACAATACACATCATTTCAAAGCAGCTTTACAGAAGGTCATCCAGTTATGTCTATAATGCCATAGTGATTTACCAAAGAGCAAGTGCTGGGTGATAGAGCGATATATAATGATGATACAAGTAATCCTCCAGATTTAGATCAAGCTATATTGTATTTACAGTGCTGTCTAGCACATATATGAGTGCCGCAAGTAACTTGTGGCACATCTGAGCAATTTAGAGATTTAAATATTGGTTGTTTTGTTTTATTAAGAGATTTAAATGTTGGTCGGTTTTGTTCTATTAAGAGATTTAAATATCGGTTGTTTTGTTCTATTAAGAGATTTAAATATCTGTCTGTTTTGTTCCATTGAGAAAGTTAAATATCGGTCAGTTTTGTTCTATTAAGAGATTTTAAATAGCAGTTTTTGATTTTAAAGGGGTTATATGATGCGATTTAAATTTTCACTTTCTCTTTGGAGTGTTACAAGCTCTTGGTGCATGAAGAAGATCTGTAAAGTTGCAAAGACTAAAGTCTCAAATCCAAAGAGATATTCTTTATAAAAGTTAAGAGTCAACCAAGCCTAACTAAAACGGCTCGTTCTAACACGCCCCACATGTCTACGTCACGATGTGGCAAGATTTGCACAACGCCGGCCAATTGTTCATGCAAAGAAAGAAGGCACAACTTTTATTCTCGCTGAAGTATTGTTGTTGCCGCCGCCGCCATGTCGTGAAGGTGCTGTGTGTTTCCTTGTGAAAGCGAAACTACTTTATGTGGACAAAGCGGAGTCCAGCCCGGGGTCGTCACATGTGGTTGCCGCAAGCCCGCCAGATGCTCCTTTGTCGAATCTATCTCCGCCGCGCCGTTCTCAAGAGCCCGCCGCCTCGTGCTTCACTCAGCCGCCGCTCGCTTACGCTAGGCCGCAGCTCATTTTCTAGGCCTCCGGCTCCACCTGCTCAAGGGCCGCGGTTGTGTGATGCTGTTTCGTTGTGAAAGCGAAACTACTTTGTTTGGGGGTCTTCCAAAAGAGGACACGACTAGAAATCAGTGGTTAAGTTGTATTTACAACACTGTTCCAGAACACTTCAACCCAAATATTCAGATGTGTGCAGCGCATTTTATGGAGGACTGTTTCCTGATCCTGGGAGAGTAGACTATAATGCCGGTTGTTCTGAGTCACAGACTGTAAGTACGTTTTTTTTATTTAAAAGAATTTGCCACTGACGATTCAAAAACGAGTTTTGAGCAGTGTAGGGTAGCACTTGTTGTTTGTCATTTCTCCGATCACAAATGCAGACATGGTTTTATGTTTTTACGCGGCGCGATGCAACGCAAAGAGTAAAAAGACAGTATAAGTCATTATAATCAGTAATTATGTCCCCACTGGATGCAACAAATGCCTCGCTTATAATGGGTTTTAATGTTTTTGTCTCGTGAGGTATTCGTCCAATCACAACGCACTGGATAGCTGGCCAATCAGAGCACTCCTCGCTTTTCAGACCGATGAGCTTTGTAAAAATCGACGCGTTTCAGAAATTGGGGCATAGAGGAGAAACAATAATGTACATTATGTGGAAAATAATGTGTTTTTTGAACCTTAAACCACATAAACATTTCATTACACCAAATAATGTACTTTTTAGCAGCATCATATGAGCCTCTTTAAGAGATTCAAATGTTGGACGGTTTTTTTCTATTAAGAGATTTAAATATTTGTCAGGTTTTTTTTCTATTAAGAGATTTAAATGTTGGACGGTTTTGTTCTATTAAGAGATTTACACATTTGTCTGTTTTATTCTATCAAGAGAACATGGGCCACTTTCGTGTGTTTGCGAAGAGTATGTTTCTGGCCTAACAAACCGCTCAAACACTGATTACAGTAATAGGAGTGTTAATTAACATTGTTGATGTGTTCATAGAAGTAGCTAATGAGTTGGTAAAGTTATAGGTGGTGGGTGTAATATATATTAATGGAGTAGAACAAGAAAAACAGGGCTATTTAAGCAGATTGTGTTTCCGATTTCAGATTAGACTCTCTATCACAGGTCGTGGGCAGTCGGAGAGACGATTAGACCCTGTGGACACAAACACACACACACTCGGGTCTGTGGACCTCAATGCCATGCATTATGTGGAACCAGGCTGCAGCAGAAGCGAAACCCACTACAAACCAGCATGCTGTCAGGCTGTAATGGCTCAAACTAGAGCATTACCCTTTGAGACAAACACACAGACACAACTGCTGTAACACCCCACACACTCCTGATGTGATGTGCTTTTATATATGTCGCAGTGCTGAGATTATGACAACAGGCCAGATCTACATGATCAAATGAATTACTCACTTTCTTCACGCTGAAATGCATCTTATCCAGGCCATCATCTAGGAGTATGCTGGGAAAATGGCATCTAACCTCATCAAATGACCTATCAAAAGCATGTAACCATATAGAGAGGGTGGAAAATGGGTATGAAAAACTATATTGGCTCAAAAAACATTTTAAGTGGACCTCAAGGGAAAAATTAAATAGAGTGCAACATTTGGTCCGGAAGTAAAAACATTTTCTCCATAGGGAAATTGATTTATAACTATAAACCTTTATAGACAGACCTGCTGTGAGTTCTAAGGTTGTTAATCGGTGGTATATGTTTTTCTGGAAGACATCTGCATTATTTTCACTTATTTTTAAAATAATAATGTTTAACAGAGGCATTTGTGGTGAAAAACTACATTACCCATAATGCTGTCCAGAAAATTCCACCAATTAGAGTCGCAATGAGCAAAAAACACCAAAACAGCTCCCATGAAGCATTGTTCAAATTCTTTTAAATTGTAATATTTCACAATATTACTGCTTTTACAATATTAGCAGAAGAAAACCTTTTTTAATAAAAAAACTTTGACTAATTTCAGGTATATATATATAGCCGTTAAGTTCACAGTCTTGTGCCTTTTTGACCAAGTTTCAAACACCTTTTTTCCTTCAAATCAAAGTTTGTAATGTCACAATTAACCTCGTAGCTGGTTGGTTTGGTTTATACCGTATATTTCTTCAAGGAAGACTTTTTTTTAAAAATCCCTATGGGAAAAAGGAATGGAAAATATACTTCCGGAACCAACACAGCTAAAAAAGATGTACGGGCACTAATGCACTCAAAAGCAAACCATGCACAACTTTAAATCAGGACTGACTAACAGCTAAAAGGATTCTGTCTAATGAAAGAAGCTGTAACAAAAAGCATATGTGCATGTGTGCTAATATTGCATCAGATGTCCTGAGTTGATATATCCAGACCGCCAGATGTTTCCGTGTGTCCGTAATGGGTTGTTCAGGGGCAGTGCCAGCGTCCGCAGAGCCCCGCTGAGCACCATCTCCATCTGCCAACACTCACAGCTGAGGCCCCACGCCACAACCCAGCGCTGAATTAACCTGTCCAAGAGACGGTAACACACACATGCACACACAACGTATGGAGCAAAATTCAATCTACACACATATATGAACGCCACAGCCTGAGCATTTGCATACTTACTCAGCAGGACTGATGCTCTGATGGTCAAACTTGATGGCTTCAGGTGTCAGAATGAAACGTTTGAGAGCCGCTCACTCCAGTAAAAGTCTTCCAGGATGATTCAGAGACGTTAAGTGTGTTTGTCAGCGTGCTGTCACTAAAAGTCCAGAGTGACAGCAGCAGATGGAAGACGTCGCAAACACTACTGCTGCCTGTCAAACGCAATCAGGCATCTGTATCAGGGCACAAACACTCACTGCTGACTATAAACACTCGCATATTTCACTTAATATTACCAAATGTTTCCAACAAGCTTGTGCGGAATCTGTTGTTAGTCTGTTTTCATAGGTTTGAGTTCATAAAGCCTCTCCTCAGTTTGTCATTAACCTTTCAGCCTGACCTACACACCTGCTACACACACACCTGCTGTGAGTTCACTCGGATATAACCGTGTCCATCTGTGTCAGATATCTGTCACAGGGTGGAAACATCGCGCACACCTAGAGGAAAGAAAAATCACAAAAGACCACATTAATATTTCCCATGTTCCTGGACAGCATATACAGTAATATATATATATATATAATATAATATATATATATATACGCTATATACACGCTGTTGTAACACATTGATAATAATAAAATGTTTCTTGAGCAGAAAATCAGTATATTAGAATGATTTTTGAAGTATCATGTGACACTGAAGACTGGTAGTAATGGCTGAACTTCCTTTCATTTCAGGAATAAATTACATTTTACAATATATATACATAGAAAAGTTATTTTAAATTGTAAATTACAATTTTTACTGTATTTTTTAATCAAATAAATTCCGCTATGGTTGAACTTAAACCCTTTCAACCATTAAAACTCTGAATTATTCTAATTTTTGACCATAGTTTTTATTGATATTTATTGATAATATGTGACCCTGGAGCACAAAACCAGTCATAAGTAGCACGGGTATATTTGTAGCATTAGCCAAAAATACATTGTATGGGTCAATTATAGATTTTTCTTTTATGCCAAAAAAAATTATGATATTAAGTAAGTAATATTTAGTAACAGATCATGTTCCATGCAGATATTCATTTCCTACCATAAATATCAAAACTTATTTTTTGATTAGTACTATGCATTGCTAAGAACTTAATTTGAACAACTTTAAAGGGTTATATGATGCGATTTCAATTTTCCTTTCTCTTTGGAGTGTTTACAAGCTCTTGGTGCATAAAGAAGATCTGTAAAGTTTGCAAAGACTAAAGTCTCAAATCCTAAAGAGATATTCTTTATAAAAGTCAAAAAGTCAACCACTTTTACCTAAAACGGCTCGTTCTAACACGCGCCCCCATGTCTACGTCACGATGTGGGAATATTTGCATAAAGCCGCCCAAATGTTCACGCCAAGAAAGAAGGCGTAACTTTTATTCTCGCTTAGTATTGTTGCCGTCGCCGCCATGTCATGAATGCGCTGTGTGATTCCTTGTGAAAGCGAAACTACTTTGTTCGGGCGGATCTTCCAAAAGTGGACGATATCTGCTTCGTCATGCCTAAAGCTGATCTGTTCTATTCGCTGAGGAAGTACATCAACTTTGTGCTGTGGATTGCCGGATTAGCTTTCACCATGGACGAAGCGGAGTCCACCCCTGGGTCGTCACATGTGGTTGCCGCAAGCCCGCCCACTGCCGCTCACTCTAGCCCGCCGTGGTGACGCTGTGTGTTTCGTTGTGAAAGCAAAACTACTTTGTTTGGTCTTCCAAAAGAGGACACGACTAGAAATCAGTGGTTAAGTTGTATTTACAACACTGTTCCCAACACTTCAACCCAATTCAGATGTGTCAGCGCATTTTATGGAGGACTGTTTTTCTGATCCTGGAAGAGTAGACTATAATGCCGGCTGTTCTGACCCACAGACTGTAAGTATGTTTTTTATATTTGAAAGAATTTGCCACTGACGATTCAGATGCGAGTTTGAGCAGTAAGGAGTAGCGCTTGTTGTTTGTCATTTCTCCGATCACAAATGCAGACATGGTTTTATGTTTATGCGGCGCGATGCAACGCGTAAAAAGACAGTATAAGTCATTATAATCAGTAATTATGTCCCCACTGGATGCAACGAATGCCTTGTTTATAATGGGTTTTCATGTTTTTTAATTATCGCTCCGGCCTGATAGGGCATCATCACAGTATGGTGAGGGCGTAACATTTCCGTCACACGCTTGAGTTATTTGGCCAATCACAACGCACTGGTTAGCTGGCCAATCAGAGCACACCTCGCTTTTCAGACCGATGAGCTTTGTAAAAATCGACGCGTTTCAGAAAGGCGGGGCATAGAGGAGAAACAATAATGTACAGTATGTGGAAAATAATGTTTTTTTTACTTTAAACCCGCATAAACACATTTCATTTCACCACATACACAAAATAATGTTATTTTTAGCAGCTGCATATTACCCTTTTAAAAGAGATTTTCTTCAATATTTAGATTTTTTTTTTTGCAACCTCAGATTCCAGAATTTCAAATAGTTGAATCTCAGCCAAATAATGTCCAATCCTAACAAACCATACATCCATGGAAAGCATCAATGGAATTGCTTGATTTCAAAGAATTGACCCTTATGATTGGTTTTGTGATCCAGGGTCACATTTATACAATTTATTAAAAAAAAATGAAAAAGAATATTAAGAATATTCTAATATTTAAAAAAAAAACATTTTAGCATTTTCCATGAAAGACAATTAAACACATTTGAAGTCTTAGGGCTGCCACTAACGACTATTTTAATTTCGATTAATCTATCGACTAATTTACCGATTAATCGGTTAATCTAAACGATTAATTTCCCACAAAAAAAAAATCAACAATTTTACTTAAAAATATTTTATTAAACTATATTTCATTAAAACAAATGAAATCCATTCCTATGGAATCCTTTCTTTAAAGCGACAAAAGTAAAGTGCAACATAGTGCAAGAAGCAAGTGTCCATCTCATAGTCCAAATCACTGAAATCAATTTTCAGTATTATAGTGTAAGAATGACAGCATATCCACGTGTTCTAGTCTACTAAAAATAAAATTATAATCAAAAAACACGTTTTAAAGGAGTATTTGACTGAAATATTATTTACCAGAATTTATTTAGATAAATGTAAATGTGCAGTATTTCTGAAATTTTTTTGGAAAAAAAACCCTTTTATCAATTAATTGGAGATGCTTTTGATTATAAAAATTTATTGGAACCATTAAAATGGAATCCAGAAAATGATGGAAAACAGAATTTTGGTAAAGATAAAACTGTAAAACTCAGTTAATTAGACAGGTTTTTTGATTAATACAATTTTATTTAACCGTTAAAACAGAGTATAGAAAAATGAAAATGTAAAAAAACTGAATTTGGAAATAAAACGGATTTCTTAGGACCCTATAATTATAATTTATTTTTTTGTGGTAATAAAAATAGATGCAAGTGAATAATAGCCTTTAAAATTACTTAAATACATATATAATGGCAATGAGGCAATAATAATAGATTCAAATAAAATATTGAAAGCAAGTAATCGTGGTTTTATTGAACAAAACCATTAAAATACATACTGTATTATAAACAATACAGCTAACGTACATTACGCATTATAACAAATGACTGCAGAGGGCGCCAACGGCCTGATGATTATTTTTACACTTACGCTGCGCGATCTAATCCTTGTTTAATATTGACTAAACAACTTTTAATTCAAATGTCCACTTAATCTTTACTGTTTGGCCATTTCTTTAGGACAGAAATGGTACACTGTAATTAAAAGAATATGTGGACATCAAGAGTGAGGGTTTGAGCTTTTAGTCTGTGATTGGCTATGATTGGCTACATAAAAGTAATCTAGATCTAGATTACTTTTATGGGAGCGGGAGTGGGACAAAACATGAATGTCATGAATGGAGCGGGACCAGATAAGATATATTTCTGCGGACGCGGGACAGAATCTTGCAGGAGCGGGACTGAAAAATCCATCCCACGCAGGTCTCTACCGTGAGGTATTTTCCTGAGTTTGCTTAGATTTATAAATGATTTACCTTACAAATCTGATGAAATGGCGCATGTTGCGTTCCCAGATGAACGTTATAATAAACCCAAACTCACAGCAACATGCAGAGATGGAGTTTGAGCCACTCCACACACATGTAAATGATAACTGTTCCTGTGGAACTACTGTGAACGGAGCCTCTGTGTGACACATGTACTTAACCTAACGCATTTAAATAGTTAAAGCGCATATACTGCATCGCATATAATTATTTAATTTAATCGTAGTGTTTGTGAATTCACAATTGTGCTTAATTATGATTTTTAAATGGGTGTAATATATCATGCAGCCTTGGGAAACAGTCTAATAATGTGTTTTATGGATTCTCGTCCGTGAAATGCGCCACTTCTGGTGTTTTGCCGGTTAGTCGACGCGATCAAAAAAAAGTCGAGGATTTTAAAAAAATCGAATAGTCGAATAAAATCGACGAATCGTGAGAGCCCTACTCTTGATCATTAAAATGTCAACCAAAAACACCCCTCTCTCTCTCTCTGTCCAGACCGCCGTCAGCTGCACAGGAAAGACAATCTCTGCACTAGAAGAACTAAATCATTAAAATAGCATTGAGGAGCCATTCATCCATTCAGACTGAAGCCACAGGGGGGTCCAGCTAGAGACCGCAATGAACTGAGACTGAGACGAAAACAGATTTAGGAAAGCAAACATTATATAAACTATAAACTATATTTTCATTCATCCTGAACTGAGATGCAGATAAGCATGTTTGCTGTAAATGAACGACTGGACTAATGTTGCAGATAAACAGATGAAAATAATCCCATAAACGTCATATCTATAATATCTATAATGCCTAGCATCACCCTAGCAACCAGGTTATATTCTCTATCAATTTCAACATTTTTTCTCTCAATTCTGAGAGGAAAAAAGCCTGATTTATGAGATATAAATGCACAATTGTGATATATAAACTGGCAATTGGGACAAAAGTGAAAATTGTGAGAATAAAATAAAAAAAATTATTTATTTTTTTTATTTAAGGGCAAAAACAAAAGTAGAATTGTGATATGTAAACTCAGAATTCAGAGAAAAGAATTGTGAGATAAAAGTCTCAATTACCTTATTATTATTTTTATTTTATGGTGGAAACAAGCTTCCATAGTTACTTGCCATAGTTATTTATTTGTGAAATTTACTACCAATTTTGAGTGAAATTTTGTTGTTGTTGTGATTAAGATTATGAACATGCTCTGATTAAACTTTTGCTATATGTTATTAAAATCATAACAAAAGGCTTGTAACAATTATATGATTGGCTCAGACTCATGAGCAATACGATCAGCTGAGTGAGCCTTTTGTTTTTTTTGTGGCTACCGTCCAGAGAGCATTAATCCAGACAAACACTGAAGCTGATCTATTATACAGGTCAAGATGGCCGTTGTGCTTTGACTGTTTATGTAAATATATGCATCTGTGGTCAGACGCTGAGATTTATCTGCGGACACAACCCTCTCTCCGAATAGGAGAGGAAAACAGTAAGCAAAGCACAGAAAAGGGGAAAGAGAATAGGGGTAAAAGTTGGAGATCAGTCCTTGGTGCGTCCCATAGGGCAAAGGCAATTTTCAGCTCTACTGAACCAATTCCACAATGACTAAAGTCCGAAAGGCTGACAAAACGTATTCATAATTCCAAACTTCTCCATTTTGTCATTCAACATAAGGCTCCGGCCGGCTCAAATTTGGACCAGAGATCAGAGAACTCCATTAGTAAGCAGCGGTGGGATATGAATGTGGTCTCAGGCAGGATAATTCTGACTGGAAATGAGGGCAGTTTGTCATTATAAAACAAACAGCCGGCCTCTGAAGAACCGAATAGATGGACGCTTAATGACTCGAATGCATTCCATTACACCTGATTAGTCAAGCAGGTCCGAGCTTTTATGACTCCAAAAGCAGAATATCACACAAACGCCCAACAAAACGAGCCCTGAAAACAGCCTGAAGAGGGGAGAGCTCAAAAGTAGATCAAAACCAGAAGAAAGGATGCCTACAAAAATACAAAACATGCTGGTTTCTACATTGAAAAAAATAGGTGCAGGATTTACTTTGAAACTATTTTCACACAGATATTATTATTTAGTTATTTTATTTATAATTTTACGCTATATTGGCATCAACGGGCTATTCATGGGCAACTCAATAGTAATAGATTGTAAATAAAACACGTAAATGTATTTTTAAATATTTAACAATTACACAAAATAATAATATAAAATATAATAAGAAAAATAACCCAGAAGTAATAAAAATACATGTATAATCTTCAATTGATATTTACTAAAAAAAATCCAGGAGAAGAACCTTTCTTACAAATGTCATTAAGTACTTCTGTGTAAAAGCAAAGAAAAAAGAATAAAAATTTCACTCAGTGAGAAAATTGAGTGAAGTAAATTTCGAACAATAATTGTGAATGCATAGAAGCCATGAATAAAGAAGCAAAAAGACTGAAATAATATTTTCGTATAAGACGATCTCCAATAATGTTTTATTTGAACCTATACAAAAAGCAGTACTATCGTTACAGTGTAGATGCAAAGATACTGACATGAATCTGAAGCAGATCGTAGGTGTCCGCACGGATTGAACGAATGCACTGGCAAAGAGCTCTGTAAATATGGGGCGGACAAAGTGAGAGAAGGTCAATAATAAGATGGTTCATTCAATACTAAACGATTCAAATAAAAATAGTTCAACTGAATTTAAATTATTTGTGTGTGCTGTGTATTTTTATGAGTATTAGATCAATTCGAATATATAAACAGATGACCACTTTACCGCAGCACAAAATATAAAATACAATATAAAACACATACAGTATATACTTATAAATGCAAACATATATATAAATTTAAAATGTAAATATATATATCTAATTTTAATGACAGTCAACAACATAATTGGATCAAACCAATGCACAGCATCTTGTGTTTTTGTTGTTAATCAATAAGCTAACAAAGGACTCTACTGGAGTCGATTGAGAGTCAATTGGCTTGCGTGCATCACATAAGGAGTTATTTATATGATGCACACAGTTGCTGCCTACAGTATGCACAGCATCCCTAATCTGCGGTTTTAATTAGGATGCACTGGAAGGCAGCTGACTATATAGACAGCAAGGCTTTGGAACAAAGCCACTGTGTACACATAACTGTGCTTGTCTGAATGCACTGGAGTGCAGATCGCCTGTAGCGGACAGTGATGTGTCGTGTTGCGGTTATTGACTCCTCCCCGCAGACACAGCGGGCTCCGTCTGTATTGTTGCCGTTCGCCAGATTGCTGGACATGAGCGTTTTTATAGGGATTAGTTTGGCTTAGTGCCGTGGCTAACGCCATGATTAGGGCTTTCTGGCACTGGAGATAAGTGAATTCTCTCTGGTTATTCAGGGGAAAAGCAGCAAATAAGGCAGCGTTTTAATGGAGAAAAACAGAGTGAACTGTCGCTCCATAAGACTGATAACCTCTTCCCTCTAATCACCATTACCGGACTCGTATCTATTCACATTCACAGAGAGAGAGAGAGAGACACAGACAAGCATTAGGTTAATTTTGCCCCCAGGCGCTCATATGGGAACCGTGCCTTTGCTCTAATCCTGATTTTTAATACAAAGAGGAAAGGCACAACTGAGCCAGAAGCGGAAGATTAAACTGACAGTCCCAATTTGTCGTTTTGCCTTATATCTTCAGTCTAAAGGATCAAACAGCTGTAAGGTTACCGAACCAGCTCTGAATTCATACAACCTGTTGTGTGCAGTCATCCATGATTCACAAATGTCAGTGGGTACTATTTTTAGGACCATTACGATTTCTTGCCCTCTGACATTATTTTCACAGCAACTGAAAAAGACATTTTTTGCAAGGTTTTTGCAGGTTTTATGAAAGTACATTTACGACGTACCTAGAAATACTTTTACTTTATCGATTTTTACAAAGCTCATCGGTCTGAATTGCTCTGATTGGCCAGCTATCCAGTGCGTTACCTGATTGGCCGAATACCTCAAGCGTGTGACGGAAATGTTACGCCCCTACCAAACTGTGATGCCGTGTCTCGGTGCGACGAGACAAAACCAATAAAACCCATTATAAACGAGGCATTTGTTGTATCCAGTGGGGACATAATTACGGATTATAATGATTATAATTACTTTGTGTTGTACGCATTGCATCGCGCCGCGTAAACATAAAACCATGTCTGCATTTGTGATCGGAGAAATGACAAACAACAAGCGCTACTCTACACTGCCCAAAACTCACGTTTGAATCATCAGTGGAAAATCATTTAAATATGAAAACATACTTACAGTCTGTGAGTCAGAACAGCCGGCATTGTAGTCTACTCTCCCAGGATCAGGAAACAGTCCTCCATAAAATGTGCTGCACACATCTGAATATTTGGGTTGAAGTGTTCTGAAACAGTGTTGTAAATACAACTTAACCACTGATTTCTAGTCGTGTCCTCTTTTGGAAGACCAAACAAAGTAGTTTCACTTTCACAACGAAACACACAGCGTCTTCACGACATGCCGGCAGCAACAATACTACAGCGAGAATAAAAGTTACACCTTCTTTCTTTGCCGTTGACATTTGGGCAGCGTTATGCAGATCTTCCCACATAGTGATGTAGATATTTTGGGGCGTGTTAGAACGAGCCGTTTTGGTTGACTCTTAACTTTTATAAAGACTATCTTTTTGGATTTGAGACTTTAGTCTTTGCAACTTTACAGATCTTCTTCATGCACCAAATCGCATCATATGACCCCTTTTAAACAAGTTTTCATACCTCACTGATAGATACTTGTTCTTGTTTTAAGCAATAACTCACTTAATTTTGTTTGGTTTCTCAGAAAACAATACTTCTGATCTTTATTTTGCATCTCAAGTAACTGTATCTTGATTTAAGGATGTTTGGATATTTGCATTGGAAAACAAGACAAAAATACTGCGTTAGATTCATGCAGTTCATGCAAAATTTAATGGCATGACTTTATGAATTGAAGACTTTTTGCTCCAATTTAAGACCTTTTTACTTTGTGGAAGAGCGAATTAAGACTTTTTAAGACCTAAACCCTGTTTCTCCCCTAAAAAATTAAGTAAATGTGAATTATATATGTTACAAAAAAATATATATATACATTTTTTTTCCTCTCATTTTTATTTTGGGCTCTGAAATGTAACCTGGACGTGTTTACACGAGATTTACCATTAAGTGCACAGAACTAATTTGTTCAATTCTAATGCTGAAATGAACCCAAGAATCAAAAACGCAGAGCTAAAACACATGTGATGAAACATTAAATCTCCAAAGAAGCATATAAGTCAACTCAAGAACCTCATACAGCCACAAATGCGTCTTGACATAAAGCAGGAATGAAGTGGACGGGCGCACGCGCGGCTCATGAGGAGCCAGTGTAATTGAATGCTGGAGATGGATCAGACAGTGCGCGTGCTGTTGACTTTAAAGCAGAAGTTGAAAGTCACGAACGCTTTCAAGTTCGAGCAGTGCTTAAAATTTCATCCGTTTCATTATTCACATTAGTTGAAATCATACCCTTCACATTTTAATTGGCGTGATGTTGGAATTGGCACTCTTTAACGAGATATTTCGATGTTTTACGAGTGTGTGATCATGGAAAATGTCCAAAAACACTCCGTTCAATGTTCATTTACATGAAGCCAACAATATTGAACCGCATTCAACTACTTAGTTAAACTACCTCGCTGTTTCCATGGAGACTAGCCAGTTTAACTCTGAAATATGATTTCAGTATTCCTTTCTTCGCTTCAAACTGTGAATGTTGCAGTGAAGTTTTGACGGATTCTGTGTGGAATACACAGCTGGAACGTATTAAAACACACATTTACTGTAATAATTTCTGCTGTGAAGAGCTGGAACGGGAAAATATGCAGCTTTTCAAGGAATATCCATGAATATTAAGTGTTTTGAGTTCCCCTCAGGTGAACGCTGAATCACCTCACCACTTTCTGTTAACAAGTTCGACTGGCAGATGTCCTCATGGTGTTTATTTTGTTGGTTATTCGGTACTTTTTAATTTTATGAATCAGAAATATTAGTTTATAAACCTCTGTGAGGTAAACCCCAGGCTGCTTTCATCTCACGAGCTTCCCGCGTATTCTTCTCGCAGCCGCGCGGCCCAAATAGCCTAAAGTTTAAATAGCCTAGTAATAAAAATCTAATACTAATGACAGCTAGCAATCACTGTAAAAAAAAAAAAAAAAAAATGAATCATGGGTCTTGTAATTTTCATTAAAAAAATTAAGGTGATAATTAAAAAAATGTGTATATTTCATTAAAGAAATTGTGATTCAGCGTTGTATAGAAAATATTAAGGACTTTTCACTAATAATACCAAGGGATATGCTTTCCTTATTTGTTTAGGAAACTTAAGCAGTTTTGAGGCTTGAATTAGGAATTAAGGAAATAATTAAACTGAAAAAAAATAAGGAAAGGAGGCTACCTATTTATTTTAAGAGAATTAGCTCAATTTTCCGGTTTTATTTTTGGCAGTGATTGTTAGTTCCCAGCATGCTTTGCATATGGCTGGATACGGAAAGTAAATATTAAAATTAAATGCTATTTTATGTTTTTTTTTGTGTGTGTAAAGAAAAACACCTATTAATGTTTAATGTTCAGTTATGTTTGACATTTGAAAGAGTCTCTGTTATGTTGAAGTTTCTATCATTAGGCTACCATTGTGTAATTAGAAGAGTAGCGCTTATGATTATAACTGCATGTACTACGCTATGAGGCATGATGCTTTGTTCAATGCTAGTGCTGTAAAGTTTTTCCTACTTGAACTGTCTGGCTGTATACATTCTTTTATTTGTAGGCTACAAAATAACTCAATTTGTCGAATACAAACAGACCTTATTCAAAATCATAGACTTTAGAGAATCAACTTTAAAAACAATGAGCACATTTCACTGATATTAAATTTATTGTGTCATATAGATTAAATAATTTAAGAGATTTTACATGATTTATTCGGGTAGATTCCATTAAAAAAATAAGCCTTAAAAACTACTCAAAAATATTATGTGTAATATTGTTACCATCATTTTTTAAGTAAATAGCTCATACCATTTTTTTTACATTGTAGGCCTATTAAAATTACATGTCAACAAATGATTAATTATGAATGATTTCCAGGCTACTTGTTTAATGTATTTCAAAACTACTATGATGTTTTTCAAATGATTCCAAAAATGATGGTTTTATGGATATGTAATCATGGTAATATTATATTGAGCAAGCAATCATGTACTATTACGTTTTGATACAATCACTTTACCATTGTACTGCCAAACCATTTTTGTAAGATAAAATTTAGCCTATGCAAATTACAAATAGTGCATAGTTTGCCATTTTGGGTTTGTGGTATCTTCAGATCATTGAAAGTTAAAGACTCAAATCACTCATAATTTGCAACATACTAAATCTCATCTCTCTCCCACGTAGGTGTCAGAAGTCACACATCCGGCCCATAGTGAACTGACCAGCTGTACCCGCGTGCCATGGATACAATAAACTTCACCTTCTGGAACGCCTCTGAGGGCAACGAGACCCTGGAGACGGTGGACGAGAGCCCGTATAAGACAGTGGAGGTGGTGTTCATTGTACTGGTGGCCGGCTCACTAAGCTTGGTGACCGTTATCGGGAACATCTTAGTCATGCTCTCCATCAAGGTAAACAGGAACCTGCAGACTGTCAACAACTACTTCCTATTTAGTCTGGCCTGTGCTGACCTCATCATTGGCCTTTGCTCTATGAACTTGTACACAGTCTACATTGTGATTGGATACTGGCCACTAGGCCCAGTCGTGTGCGACTTGTGGCTGGCGCTGGACTACGTGGTTAGCAACGCCTCCGTCATGAACCTGCTGATCATCAGCTTCGATCGCTACTTTTGCGTCACCAAGCCGCTCAGCTACCCAGTGAAGAGGACCACCAAAATGGCAGGCATGATGATTGCGGCGGCATGGGTTTTATCCTTCATCCTCTGGGCTCCGGCCATCCTGTTCTGGCAGTTTATCGTTGGTGGGCGCACGGTGCCAGAGAAGGAGTGCTACATTCAGTTCTTCTCCAACGCCGCGGTCACTTTCGGCACGGCCATTGCTGCTTTCTACCTGCCCGTCATCATCATGATGGTGCTGTATTGGCAGATATCCCGCGCCAGCAAGAGCCGCGTCAAGAAGGACAACCGCAAGCCATCAGGCGGCAACCTCGATGTAGCCTCGTCCAATCAGATCCGCGAAAACACAGCCAACAAACCCACCAACAACAACCTAACAGCTGAAGAAACAGACCGAGGACAGACCCAGCTAACAGATGACGCCACCAACCAACATGATGCCAAACTCCAGAATGGCAAAGCGCCATCCACGGCGAGCGGAGAAGCGGAGGCAGAAGATGGAGGACGAGGAAACTGCGTTCCCGCAGAGGAGAAAGAAAGCTCCAATGACTCCACCTCTGGCAGCGGAGCTGTAACCAATCAAAAGGATGAAGCAGCGCCATCCAAAGCCAATGACAACCAGGCTCCCACGAGGCACCGCGCCAAAGCTGGAGGCTCCAAACTGACGTGCATCAAGATCATCACCAAATCGCCAAAGGGCGACTGCTACGCACCTTCGAACGCGACGGTGGAGATCGTCCCAGCCACCGAGAGGCAGAACCATGTGGCGAGGAAGATCGTGAAGATGACCAAGCAGCCACCCAAGAAGAAAAAAGCGCCGCCCTCTCGGGAAAAGAAGGTGACGCGCACCATCATGGCCATCCTGGTGGCGTTCGTGGCTACTTGGACGCCATACAACGTGATGGTCCTCATCAACACCTTCTGCTCCAGCTGCATTCCCAACACCGTGTGGACCATCGGATACTGGCTCTGCTACATCAACAGCACGATCAACCCCGCTTGCTACGCCCTCTGCAACATCACCTTCAAAAAGACCTTCAAACACCTGCTGCTCTGCCAGTACAAGAACATACGCTCGGCCCGATGAGCTGTAGTGTGTGTGCATGCATTATATTTTACATGTGTGTTCTGGTGACAAAGGTACGTGTGGATGTGTTTGTATGTGTGGAAAGATACAGTAAAACCAGTTCAGCAATTGAAGAGTTTATTTGCAAAAACATTTCCTTAAATCATGTTTTCTATTGTGTTATCATGTTTTTATTGTGTTTTAATGTGTGTATTTTTAGTTATTATTATTTAATCAAAACAACCCAACTGCAGTTTGATTGATATTAACTGGAATGCAGGACAAAAAAAAACATAATTTAAAAAAAAATTTAAAAACGGAGTTATCTGCTTTTGCAAATGAAGTCTTCGATTACAAATTGAAGATTGACCCACCATATACAACGTTTTAAGAATCCTCCGTCCTTGCTTGGCGAATTTGACACAGTCAGCTGCAAGGACTCTACTTTAACACATTTCACGGTGTGTATATCACAGATTTCCCCTAAAATAAGTGTACAAATGTGTGTCTGGGCAGATGTGTGATTGCATTTATTGTTTTATATATATATATAGATAGATAATCTGTTGTAGCACTTTACACACGCATAGAGGTGATGCATGTCACAAAAGACGGAAAAGTGCTCAAATATTTGATTTATAGACAAAAATGTTAAAATTTAAAAAAAAAAACAATATGAGCATATAGATGGTCAGAATGGAGTCTGTACTATTCAATAATACACAAATAAGGGGACAACAGGGCTGACTGAAGATCCAAACCTAACGCGTTTGAGCTTCAGTATAAAATCACACCTGTATATACGTGTATATAATCATGTACTGTATCCGTGTCGTGTGTGTGGTTGCATGCTGGATGACTGTGCGTATGTAAGTTTGTAGCTAAAGTCAACATGAAACCTGTTTACTTCTGTAACAGAGTGAAATTCATCCATATAGGCTATCGTGATTTTATTTAGATTGCAAAGACAATTTTAATACTGTGCACCATTGAATTGTGTAAAATAAGACCAGAAACATGCATTCAGGAAGTAAACAGGCTCATCTTGACTTTAAAGCTTTATTAAACGCAAGCGTTTGACAGAACGACAGGTAGCTGGTTGCAGGGTTTGTGTGTGTTTGTCGCATGTGTGTGCTCTCCGAGAGCAATAAAGAGGGTTGAAGAGGCTCTCCGGTGTGCCCGTATGTTAAAGTGGATGAGTTTTGAGTGCTCGGGGTCTCCAGGGATGCAAATCTAAACCTTTTAAAGTGAACAGAGGCGCAGGATGAAGAGGCTCTCACAGGCACGCAGCCATTAGCATCCACCTCACCTCTGCTTTGCATTTACACAAAACAGTTCACTCACGCTTGGGCGAAAAAAGGAAAATTCCAGCTACGTGAGCACTAATTCAGCAGATACTCAAAAGCGGCTTGTGAAACTGAAAAAATCCTTATTAAAGGGCCAAAACGCTTGCTCTCGGCCTCATTGTAAATGACATCAGGCACATGCAGGTCCATGCAGAAGTGCTGCCTGTAGACATGCGATGCCCCGATGACCTAATCTGCTCTCTGGGTTCATGATCTGCCTGCAGGCGCTGCGCTTGAAAGCGTGTGTGTGTGTGTGTGTGTGTGTGTGTGTGTTTGATCACCCCGACAAGGGGTTTAATATAACTCACAGGTTCTTGCCTTGTGAATGTAAAGGGCTAAAGTACATAAGCTTCCTCATCTCATTACCAGACGCCAAGTCAACATTAGTTGTTTTTGATTCATTAAAACAGATTAACAGAATCCCCGCTCAGAGCAGAGGATCATGGGAAATGTCAGTCAATCGATGACAGAGCAGCAGCTCATAAATTTGACAGTGATGCATGCTGGGGGAATAGAGCTCATGTGCGATAGATGAGCTCGATCGCAGTGCTTCTGCATCAGAAACCGTAGCGGCAATGTTAATGAATGTACCGTGGTAATGAAGTTTCACTCAAAATTCCAGCTGTTGTAAAATCATAGTAAAGTAAGCTGAATCTCATTCTAACTGCTCTAGAAGATCTCATCTGGCATTTTTCCTTAGCGAATCACGATTGTATCTATGGGATATTGGAAATCTCTGGTTACCATGGTACATTTTTGCAGGAGGTTGCAGAGATACTACAATATATATGAACATTAATCATCTGATTCACACATAGACACATTCATTCTCATCCCATCTGTTGTGTCTGTATCTCATAACATTTTTAAAGTATGACAATAATCTCTTTCCAAATAATGCACACATTTACTTTTAGTACAGTCTCTCCTTCTTGCCATTACTTCATACATACAGCTTCATATATAACAGCATCATGCATAATGATGTTTTGTTGATCTTCTGCGGATTGTGATTATTGTAGGATGACACACTGTGTGTGTGTGACTGTGTGTTTGCTACTGTAGTTTTTGTTCTGGCAGTGACAGTGTACAATACAGAGAAATAGTCCTTAAAGTGAACACAACTAAAATTATTCAGCCTAAAAAACATCCACATTCGATAGTTTTATAGCTGTTGGACACTTCAATGCAGTCATTTACAGACTGTTTATCAGACACGTAGAAGAGTATGTTGTGCTGACAAGCATTTTACAAGGAAATGGATTTTAAATGGGTTTAAAGTCACCATAAAACAAAATTGAAAATGATTTTTTATGGAATATTGTGGCAGGGTTATTATCATTAACTAAAACTAAAACCATAAAAACTGTTTTCCTTGAAACAAAATAAACATTAACTCAAATAAAAAAACATTTTATTGCAGCAAGTTACCTAAGCAGCATTTCTCATTTCAATTTAGTTTAACTTGGTGCACTAACATAACTAAAACTAAATGAACCAAGACTAATAAATAAACATTAATGCAAACTATAGACATATTTAAAATAATAATAATCAAAATTACAAAAACAAAATTACCAAAACTTTAAAATGAAAATAAAAACAGAAAATATAAAAATAAAAAATACAAATATTAATACAATGAGTAAGTTTACATGGACAACAATATTACGATATTAATATGATTAAGACAATACTCTGATTAAGAATCTACCATGTAAACAGAGATTTTTGATTACCTTAATACGGTTAAAGTCATAATCGAAGTAAACACAAATCGAATTAAGATGTGGAGTATTCCTATTTTAGTCACATTACTAAAGTGCAGTATAGACATGTAAACACCTTATGCCCGGTTCAGACTGCAAGATTTTAGCCCGATTTTGCCACGATTTGCTTGACGTAGGGTGTCGTGGGGATTCGTAAACGACAATGGGCGTCGGGACGCTAGATTCCATCGTTTCAGCATGTGTAGTGTGTCATAGTGGACGATAACCGATTCCGCGTCTGCGATGCTTCAAGACATCACGACAGAAAGACTAGCATGTTTCATTTTTAATTCGGGAGTTCTGTCACATTGGTGATGTTGACCAATAGCAGCACAGAAGCTCTTTCATACACAGGTTTCAAACATGGCAAAACGAAAGAGAAATGATGGTGCTGCTAGGTGGAATTATGAGATGGAGGAAAAGTTCGTGGAGCTGTGGCAACAGACTCCTGCCTGTATGATGTGTCATCGAGGGACTACCACGACAGAACAAAGAAAGAAAAATGCTGGCGAAACTATAGCGGAAGCGCTTCAGCAATATTTACATTCTTGTTTTCGGAAGTCAGTCGCTAGATCCGCCTTCTCGATGATTTCACGTGCGTCGTTAAAGATGGCACGCGATGAATGGTCGGGAAGCAACGTGTAGTCTGACATGTTTCTTGTCCACGACACGACAAGGTTTTAGGAGTCAAAATCGTGTAATCTGACAAAGTGACTATCGTGACCGACAAAAATATCGTATAGTCTGAACCCGGCATTAATCACAAATTATACCATCGGCGGACTCATTTTCGCCACAATTTGGCGACAGGACACACACACGGCAGTGCTCAACTGTTTGACTGGGCAACATAAAGAGCTCAACACCTCCGTCGCTCTGTATGCATGTACAAATAATTAACTGCACTTGAAGCTTTCATAAACTTGAAAATGAAACACCCAAAACTGTACATGGCATCATCACGAAGACGAAATATATGTTTATACGTGAAATTCCGGAGGGGACGTCGGATGGCGTCATGTGGGGAAGTAATGACGTGTGCCATTAATCGAACTATGTAACATGTAAAATGGGAACATGAAAGGAATATTCCAAAAGTAACTCAAGTAAACACCATAATCATAATATTGGCTTATTAAGAATAAGGTAAATAATTAGATTACTGATGTCCATGTAAACGTAGTCAAGGCGCCTTTTCTTTCAGAACCCAACAACTTTTGCCTTATTCAAGAAGCCGTTTGACTCAGATATATGTCAATGCAACTTCTGTTTTGTGCCAAATCTAAACTAAAATTAAGTAAAATTCACAGGATAGCAATCTGAAAGGGTTGTTGGCACAGTAAGATGGACAAAAATATGTAATGCCTATATGCAAAGTACATATTTCACAGGTCATCAACATTTAAGTCATGATGACCCGTGAAATATGTACTTTGTATTTTGCAAGTCTAAACAAAATGGTAAAAAAGTAAGATTTTGCTTTGAAAAAGTACAAATTCCCAAAACAATACAGTCTGTACTAAGTATATATGCAAGTCCAGTTATTCTAGTGCTTTACCACACCGATGAGTAGTTGTGTGTGTGGGTGTGTGTGTGTGGGTGTGTGTGGGCGGAGGTCAGAGGTCGTGAGGGAAAATGTGCGATCGGTACGTGGTTTCCCATAGTTGCGAGCAGGACAGATAGCACAGGTGTCGGTGAGTTTTCAGAGCGTCCCGTCCTGTGACCCCAGCCTTACATGGGCCGGCGCTGGTGACACACTCAGTCGTCCTCCAGCGAGGGATAAGACTGAGAGTGAGTGACGCCAGATAAGATGATCTTTACAGATGCACAGTCAGTCTAAACGCTCCACAAACGCACAGACGGCACCTGGAAAAAAAACCAAAAAAAAAAAAAAGCTCACGCCATCCGGGGGGTCTTGACGCTGCGTGGCCCTGCTGGTGATTGGTAGCGTGCAACACACACACACCACACAAACGTCTGGTACTACCCTGAGGGGACTTTCAATAGGCGGGTAATGGCTTTTATACGGTACCAGGACAGTAATTCTCTGCCTACACCAACATACCCTACACCTCCCCTCAAGGCGACTTGCATTTTTACTTTCTCAAAAAAACTCACTCTGTATGATTTATAAGCTTTTGTACCCATGGACCTCAATTTAGGTCCCCACCGTGACACGAGCCCCATGAGTCTGTGTGTATTCAGGTTTAGGTCCCCACCAGGATATATAAACCTGTACACCACACACACACACACACAAAAAATTTATCAGCTCTGTAAATCTGCGGATTATACCGCAGACTTCTACAGTTGTTAGGTTAAAGTTAATTATATGTGACCACAAATTAAAATCCAAAACTTACAGGTTGAAATAAACCTTTTTTTCTCTCCAAATAATACCCATTAAATATGTATGTAAATATATTTATTTATGTTTAATTAATATTTTACCCTAAAATGCATATGTATAATTTTTTTGCATATGTATAAATTAAAAATTATTTAAAATACTGTGTGTATGTATGTCTTATATATATATAGATATATATAGATATATATATATATTATACACACACACACACCCACACACACACACACACACAATACTAAACTATACAACTTTGGTTAGACTGTCAAAATACAAAGTACTATTTACAGTATTATGACCTATGTATGATGAGATCTAGTGAAACTACAGCTTCTTGATTGAGGCGAAAAAAGTTTTATTTATTTATGTTTAATCAGTTGCTGTGAGTTTTTATTGAAAAATAGAATATGTAAAAAAAAAATGCATTTGGAGTAAAGGATCTTATGTATCGTTACGTATTAATATGCCTATATAGTGAATACCATAGGATTTCCACAGTTTTTATGAAAGTAATCATATGTGACCAGAATCCATAAACTACACCATACAAAGAAAACTGCCTTTTTCAAAAATAAGGGTAATAGTTGTGAGATTTTGGGAATTTATGGTGATAACATTAGCACACAGAGTCAACTAAAATAATATAAACCTGGGATTATCCATGAAAAAGATGGTCATATGCGATCATAAAAACTGCTGTATTCAGACCGTAATGATCATCTTATCTGGTTCAAGTGGCTAATAAAAGGCTGTTATCAGGAAAACGGATGTCAGGTTTGCTCAACAACACATTTGGCGTATAGGCCATGTAGTTCAGCGCACTGCAAGATAGTAGATGGGGTGCTCAGATTCATCATACAAAGAAACTGGCTATTTGTAGGTTATATTAAAAAAATATATAGATATATTATACTTACACTTCTTATTGTGGGAGTCTAAAAATCATTTAATCGACATAATTGACTCATTTTAGGACTCTTCCTGCTAAGCAAGGAAGTTCTACCTGGTTAACTAAAGGTCCGTCCTCTGATTGTAGAGAGAGCCAATCACAGTTTAGCGTTTTGGAGTGACACCTGGAGTGGCCAATCAAATTTTGCTACAGCTACAGCCATCTGACCACAGCTAATGAATCTTTTTCTTCTTCTTTTTTTTAATCGTACATGTGTGTTCAGAGGTTCAGGTCCATCTTCATCCAGCCAACATCATCATAATCATCCTTATGACAGCACAATTAATACTAAAGGGCTTAAATATATTTTCTAATCTGTTTAATTGTATGAAATATAATGAAATCTCTATTCTAGCGTTCAATGTGCGTGTTCTCAGTTTATTTAGAAACATCCGTATTTTTTTTACTTTTGTTAAAAAATAGTTTTTAAGTGTTTGTGTGCATGTTATTGTTTGTTGTTAGTTGTATGAAAGAAAAGCACAAGTGTGTGTGTGTGTGTGTGGGTGTGTGTGTGTGTGTGTGTGTGTGTGGTTGTGTGGAGCTGCAGGCTCTGACCCAAATGTCAGCGCAGGAATGTAAAGCGCATGCTCGCTCACACTGTGTTTTATAAAGCGCCCCTGAAGCACCTCGAGCATCTTGCGTGTGTTTCTAATATTGTATGTAACTATATTGTGTGTTTGGTTTATGAATGCAGCCTGTCTGTGTGAGTGTGTATGTGAGTGTGTACCTGTTTTTCTATTCTGGTGAGGACTTAAACCTGAATACACACAGACTCATGGGGACTCGTGTCACGGTGGGGGACCTAAATTGAGGTCCCCACGGATAAACAAGCTAATAAATCACACAGAAAAAAGTTTTCTGAAAATCTAAAAATGCACAAAGTTTCATGTGAGGGGTAGGTTTAGGTTTGTTGGGTTGGTGTAGGGTGATAGATACGGTATGTAGAGTATAAAAACCATGACGCCATGGAGAGTCCCCCACAAGTTTTTTTGGATAGCAAACAAGGTGGGTGGTGTGTGTTTTTGTGTGTGTTTTTGTGTGTGTGTGTGTGTGTGTGTGTTTGTGTGTGTGTGTGTGGTGTGTGTGTTGTGTGGAGCAAACTAAACGCTAGCGCGTGATGATGGGCGCACAGCAGAAAGGCTGCCCAAAGCCACGCCGATGACCGTATGAACCTATCCACAGACAAACGAACAAAACTACTGAAGCGCAGACTTTCCCACTCATAGCTGCTTTTCTATAACGTTTTTTTTTTGCTCATATGTAAATTATTCTATATAGAAGACGTACAGTATTTCAGTCCGGTGGATTCAGCGCAGAAGAATCAAGCCATACATGGATATTTTTCGACTGCGATCCCGCAGACAACAGAAGAGAGCGAGGACTTTATGGAAGTTGTTGGTGGCCATAGAACTGAAGCAGGCTCTGCACACTCGCAAACCATTCAAAGGTGTGTCTTTTCCATTTTGGTCTTAAGGCGACGTTTTGAAAGTGACCAAGAGATTACCTGCACCCACCCGCTGTGCCCCCAGACCCCACCCAGCCCCCCGCAAACATATTTCACACAAGTACACAAACGCAACTCCTCTGCCAACAATGAGTCTCATTCAACTTATTGTGGAGGTAAGAAAAACCAGTCCTCAAGGTCAGGGGTTGATTGAGTTTCCTTCAGATGTTTGTGCAATTTGGCACACTTTTCATTTATAGCAGTTCTTGTTCCCTTGAGAATCGAACCCATGACCTTGTGTTTGAGCTACATGTACATGAATCAAAAATACAGATGTTATTATTCAGGTAGCTGTGATAAACACGTGGACCGTTTTACTTGGTGCCGTTCTCTTCAAATTGTTGCTCCACCATGACAGTAGTTGATCTGAAAAAGGCAATTCTGAAGTATTTTACAAAGCAAAAATTACACACACACACACACACACACACACACAATCAAGTTTGCATTTTAAAGCATAGCTGCACTAGCAGTCAGAAGTTTGGACCCAGCTAACAGGGAATGTTCTCAGAACATTCTGGCAAAAGTTATCTTCCAGTAACACAAATAGAATGTTCATTCAAAGTTATCTAACATTCTCAAAACGTTAGCACAAAAACTTTATTTATTCATCATTCATGGAACTTTTTTCTGAAATGTTTGTTCATCTAACAGTTTTTTTAAAATGTTACTAGTTTTAGAACGTTCAAAAAGTAACAGTTTGCCAACTGATTAAATGGAACGTTCCCTTAACATTCATGAAACCAAGAAGAAACATTTTTAAAACATTTAAAACCTGGATGTCTTGAACGGTCAGAGAACATTCAGAAATAACATTTTCATAACCTATGGGAACATAGCAAAACGGCTGATAGAACATATTTTTGTAGCCGCAACATTAGTCTCTTCTGCTCATCGAGGCTGCATTTGTTTGATCAAAAATAGGCCTACATAAAACGTCGTAGTATTGTGAAATATTATTAAGATTTTAAAGGGCTGTTTAGTATTTATTGAATATATGAATTTATTCCTGTGATGCAATACTCCAGTCTTCAATGTTTTTTGTTTTTTAAAAAATGCTTTTATTCATTAAGGACGCATTAAATTGCTCAAAAGTGACAGCAAAGACATTTATAATGTTATAAAAGTTTTCTATTTCAAATAAAAGGTTCCTTAAAAAAATTATATTCATCAAAGAATCCTGAAAAATGAAATGTATCACAGTTTCCACAAAAAATATTAAGCAGCACAATTGTTTTCAACTTTGATAATAATCAGAAATGTTTCTGAGCAGCAAATCAGCATATTAGAATGATTTCTGAAGATCATGCGACACTGAAGACTGGAGCAATGATGCTGGAAATTCAGCTTTTATCACAGAAATCAATTACACTTTTTACTATCTGTGTCCCTGGAGCACAAAAGCAGTGTTAAGTCGCTGGGGTATATTTGTAGCAATAGCCAAAAAAACAAAAACATTGTATGGGTCAAAATTATAAATTCTTTTATGCCAAAAATCATTAGGATATTACGTAAAGATCATGTTCCATGAAGATTATTTTGTAAATTTCCTACCGTAAAAAATGAATTTTTGATTAGTAATATGCATTTCTAAAGACTTCATTTGGACAACTTTAAAAGTGATTTTCTCAATATTTAGATTTTTTTGCACCCTCAGATTCCAGATTTTCAAATAGTTGTATCTCGACCAAATATTGTCCGATCCTAACAAACCTTACATCAATGGAAAACTTATTTCTATTTATTCAGCTTTCAGATGAAATCTCAACATTTCAAAAAATTGACACTTATGACAGGTTTTGTGGTCCAGGGTCGCATATATATTCCCACGTGAAACGCATTTCAAATAGAAATAACATTTCACAATGGTACTGTATTTTTCATTAACAATAGGCCTACTTGTGTGGAGTATGTTTCTGGTCTAATTTAGGCAGTTAGTCGGAGGGCAATGGACTTGAACAGAACGCAAGAGTCTCTCAATGTAACATTACATCTTAAAAAGGTAGCACTCATAGCGAGAGACTCTGAAACAACAGAGAAGGGCGACGCAGCAGCCAAAGACGTCCGTCTGACGCGTGTGTACATAGACTGAACACAGTGTGTGTGGTGTGTGTGTGTGGGACGAAGGAAGCTGAACCTCCTGAAGCACAGAGGCCTACCAAAACCGCTGATATCCAGAGCTGTGTTTGTGGTGACGCTGTAAATACTCCGTATGCTTTCTTCTCATCGCCGCGTGCGTCACGTGCTTCTGTTCACTGTGAGTCGTGGCTTCTGTGGTTTGTGATCAGCTTAACGTTTGTATTATACTCTATAATCTATATGTGTAGCACAGATGACCTGTAAATACATGTGTTTATTAATGAATATGAATGTTATCGATCTTTATTAGGCCAATGAGCGGCATTCTGGATTGGTGATCACTGATGAAACATGAGGTGTATTGATCAGATTTGCTGTATCGTGCGATATACTTTTGGAGAAGAGTTCTAGCAAATAAAGGTGTTCTGATGAATTACTCACCTGTTCTGCTCTTTTCAGTGAACAAATGACACCAGAAACACTAAACACGGATGGGAAGGAATAATGAACATCTTTATTTACTGGAAATGATGTTACATTCATGACTTTATTTCATTTATAAAGCATTAGTTTAACGTTAGTTGTGTTTTTACTTCATTCTCCAGCAGGGCTGAATTGAGAATTTCTATTTTTGATTGAACTTGATTTGAATTGTGGTTCCAAATGCAGAATTCTAATTTGAATTTTTAATTGATACATTTCTTTATTTCTCAGTATGTATTATCCATATATATGTTCTATGTATAGGATATTTCAGAAACATCAGATGATATTAATGATCAATTTTAAATGTTATGTATTTAGTAAATTTCATTTTAGTGGAAGGACAATTCCCCCAATTTGCTTAAGAACATTTAAGGATCTTTTCTGTTCATAAATTACAACTCAAAATCTAATTCAACATCATGTTTGATGCGGACGTTTCATTTCAATGCATACTCATGAATTAAAATTGCGCATTTTATTCATCTCTGATGTTCAGGCGCCCAGCTAACAGCAAATCCTCAGAATGATCTGGCAAAGTTATGAATAAAAGTTCTTCAAGTAACATTAATAGAACGTTCATTCAGATTTTTCGGGTTATTTATACATCGTTCATGGAATGTTTTCTTGTATCAGAACATTTGGAATGTTTGGAAAATGATCAAATGTAACGATCCCTTAACATCTGCATAACCAAGAGAAGGTTTTTTTTTTTAAACATTTAAAAAACTGGATGTTTAGAACGTTCAGAGAAAATTCTGAGCTTTTCATAACCTAATGGGATTGGGAATGTTATAAAAACGTTCTTAGAACATATTTGTGTGAACTGGGCTGTCTGATACTGCTGGCACAACGTTAGAAGATTCAGCAGATGATTTTAGTAATTCATTTGTTTCTTTTATCATTTATGTATTATTCCGTGAGCTGTAAAATAAAGCTACAAACGATCTAAAAATATTTGACTGTAAATCAGATCCGGCATCATCTCTGCGGCGCACATGCGGTCTTTGCCCGAGGAGCAGAAGAGAGCAGCTTCAGGATGCAGGTGGAGTTTCTCCTCTAGTCCGTCGGGTTTCGCTCCTTCTTCTTTCCTTCCCGTTTTGGTTTCTGTGAATCTGTGGTGAGACGAACAATACATCAGTCTCTCTCTCTCACACAAACACACCTCATGAAAACACATCAAGCTCCTATTTTCATAAATCAGAAGTATATATATATATATCTTAAAATAAATTAGGCCTATTTTATGTAAATTAAGACATTTGTAATATATTAATGGCAATTAAAGACATTTAACCCTGTATTCTCAGTGCCATTAATTATTTATATGTCTAAATATTTTGCTTTTGAGTAGTGTTTTTATAATTCTCATTATGATTTATTCTGATTTACAGTATTTTTTTTATATAATATTACAGTATTTTTTTTTTTATAAAAAAATTTGCAATATTATTTTTTAAATGCTATAGTGATCTATCAACTATATTTTTAGCCATTCCACTATTATTTTTTCCATCACTTTTTATTGCATGATAATGAAATTGGATTTTCATTAAGTTATTTAGTATTTTAAAGCATAAAAAAAAAACAGTAAATTATTTTTAAATCAGTATAAAATGCTATTGTGATCCTTACAAATTATGTAGCATTCTCCATAATGCCATTAGAGTGTGTGGTAAATATATATTTATATTTTTTATTATATATATTTTTTTGCATCAATGAGAATTTGGATTTTAAAAAAATGATAATACATGCATACATACATATTTTAAATTCAACACATCTTTTTTTTTATTGCGTGATCATTTGGAGGACAATGTGACAAGAGAAATCCAGATAATCACGCTGAATGATTCTATTGTTATTTGAGGATATTTATAAAGGTTCCTCTGCATAAATCTCATCTCAGATATGAAATGAACCTTGACTTAGTTTAATTAACATTCTTCTGAATTTAGTGAGAGCGGACGTCACCTGTTGATCAGAGCTGCTCAAGTGTAAAAGTTCTCGTTGTCATCAACACCTGCCGTCTGCAGTCGTGTCTGAACTCGCCAAACAAATACGTTTTCACACAAAACAATCAAAATGTGCAGAAAATCTCCATTAAATTGACTGATGATGATTACATGTCCAATAACGCCATTCAAGCATTCATAGCATTAGCATCTCATTAGCATAAACCCATTCCAATCAAACACAAAGACAACCAGAACAACGGCTAATTATAGAATAAACCGGAGGAAAGACGAATCACAAATGAGATCTTCAGATCAGCTGTTCCTTCTAGACGGCAGTGGGGAAAGAAAAAAAATGGGGGGGGAAAAAAATTGAATGTTCTCAGAAAACATGGTTCTCCGAGAAAAACACCACAGTTATCTCCGTGAGGCTCATCTAGATGCTTCAGAAGAGATCTGGGTCTCAAACTGTGCTCAGATTGGACAGGATCACAAAAGACTGCAATCAAACGTCAGATCTCAATATAATCAAATCTCAAGTCAAGATTAAGTACTGTGTAAATAAATAAATGCATTTTGGTCACAAAAATTTTTTATGTTTTTGAAAGAAATCACTTGCTCACCAAGGCTGCATTATTTGTCAAAATCATCGATCGATCAATAATAAAATAAAATTAAACAAAAACAAAAATACAGTAAAAGCAGTAAAACTGTGAAATATTATTAGAACTGATTTCTATTAATAAGTGTAATTTATCCTGTGATAGCAACACTTAAATTACATTTAAGTTACTTTTAAAAATATATTCTAATAGAAATATATTTATATTAAAAACATTGTACATATTCCCCAGGTTTCACAGACAAGACTTAAGGCTAGTCCTAGACTAAAATGCATGTTTGAGCCGTCTCAATAAAATCCTCTTGCTCTTAAAATATGTCAGTGTCATTGTTCTGTGTCAAGATGCACACTTGTAATGTTTTCTTCTAAGGCATTTTTATAAAAGCTGCATAAATGTCTTAATTTAACTAAGGCCTAGTCCTTGCTTAAGCTAAGCCCCGTTTGTGAACTGCACATTATGTATTCTATATATTATGCACCCTATAAAAATGTTGCTCGATTAACCACACAAGTCACACCCACACACACCCACACATCACATACATACTGTATATACTAAATAAAAACAAAACATGCAATTGTTTATACACCAACACACACACACACACCACACACACATATCTATTCGGTTTTTAACTGTACAGACCGTATATTCTATTGCCCATACACCAACCCTACCCCCAAGAACTTTGTATTTTAACCTGTACACACACACCTCACAGCACTGCGTCTCATGCGCTGGACGACCGCAGTGGTTCACCTGTCATTAGAGAATCACCTTTAAAATTGAGACCCAATCCCATTGACTTACAGAGACACACAAAGGAGCCCCCCATCAGAGGCTTGAAACTCCTCATCGCTTCAACCATTACATCACGTGAGTGTGTGACGTCCCGTCCCTCCTCCGGCCGTGCTGTCCACGGGACGCACTAGCCGTGATATGATGGTGTGTGTGTGTTTACCCCTCCGTTCATCCATCTCTGCAGTTGGCACCCGCGCCAAACCCCCACATCCTCTCTGCTGCCTGCTCTTATCACCTCAACAGACCCCGGCAAAACCCCCTCTCACCCTTGTGGGTTGTGTTGTGTGTGATGGTGTTGTGTTTCCCAGGCCCCTGTCAGGGAAGTTTCTAGGCGAGTTTGCTAATCACTTCTGTCCTCTGTTGTGGGGCAGCACTGAAAAGGGCACAAATACACTTACCTTCAGATACAGCATCACACCCACACCCACACACCTGCAGTTCCAGAAGACATTTGATTTGCTCAGCATGTGGCTTTGCATAGTTTTCATTTATCAGCCCGCAAATCTGGAATCATTAAGATTTTGTAGTTTTTTCTTGTCCCTCACCATGCTGCTTGATTTGCTCAAATCACAGTACTATGTGGAATATTATTACAATTCAAAATAACTGTTTTCTATGTGAATATGTTTTAAAATGTAATTTATTGCTGTGATCAAAGTTTAATTTTCAGCATCATTACTTCAGTCGTCAGTGTCACATGATCTTCAGAAACATTCTAATATGCTATTTTTGCTGCTCAAGAAACATTTCTGAGTATTATCAATGTTGAAAACAGCTGTGCTGCCCAATATTTTTGTGTTTGGGGTATCGACTAAAAAAAAAAGGCTTCCGCAGGATGCTTAAATTGATCAACGTGCAGTAAAGACGATGTTCTATGATTTCTATTCTCAAATAATGCTGTTCTTTTCAGCTTTCTATTAATCTGTGAATCCTGAAAAATAAAATGCATCATGGTTTCCACAAACATTTTAAGCAGCACAACTGTTTCCAACATTGGTAGTAATAAGACATGTTTCTTGAGCACCAAGTCAGCTTATTAGAATGATTTCTGAAGAACATGTGACACTGAAGACTGGATAATGATGCTGAAAATAAATTCCAGTTTACTTATCTTCTAATAGAAAACAGCCTATTTCAATTATAGATAATATTTTCACTATTTTTAAACTTTTTACTAGTTTTTTTAATCAAATAAATGCAAGCCTTGGTGAACAGAAAAATCTTATTACAAATTGGAGTTGAGAATATGTTTTCTCCTGAAAGAGAAATTAAGCAGACAACAAATGGGTTCAGTTGTTGACTTGCATTAAGAGTACAGAGCCATTTTTTAAGAAATGTTTGAGTTCATATGGAGACGGTTATGTTTCTTCATCTCTGGTGTTTGATGATGGATTGGGCTCTTTAAGCTCTTTCAGGGTGGCAGCAGCACTTGAGCTCAAGTCCAAATCGAGACCAGTCACATCCATTACAGACAAATCCATCTCCCTCTCTCGTTCTGATCCAGCAGCCTGATCCAGACATTCACAACAGCACTTTAACACTGGTTAATGAGGTTTAGAAAAGCTGCTCTTGACCCGAATGTCATCTTTAACTGGTTCGCTGTCCATTTCTTCCTTCGACTTAATTAAACACAGTTAAATAAATGCAGATGCTGCTGTCTGTTTTGTTTTGTTTTGTTTTGTTCTGTTTTGGGGCGGTGGAAAATTAAAATCTTATCTGCGACTTTCGATTGAAAACGATGCTCTTGGTATATTAAGATTAATTTTTCCGATTACTCCTGATTTTTGCCAACTTTACATTTACATATAACTATTTAGCAGAGCTTTTATCCAAAGTGACTTACAATTAAGGAGTATTACAAACGAGGGATGCATCAGCGGGGAGACCGTAGCATTTAGAAATACTGGCAGTAACGTCCAAGTGCTGCCATGATCTCAGCAATCACTTTCACTTCATAATACTATGAAGCACAGACATCAACAACGGCTACCCAAAACAGTCCTACACAACAACCGTCTGTGGCCTTAACACAGCTACACGGTCAAACCATCACATTTTATTAAACTTTAATAGAGTCTTTAAAAGAAACTCTTGAGCGCGAGACAGAGAGAAGACCTATTGTATCATCTTCAGCTAACATTCCAGACGGATTCAAATTCAAACACTACTGTAGAAAACCATAAAATAATGCTCCACATTAAGCATATGCCTGCATGTTGGGATATCAATAATATGGATCATTGGGATTTTCATATACATTCTTTTAAATGGCATACAATTGACAGGAAACATATCATTTTTTCATGCCCTGGTCCTTTTTGGGCTACTTTGCTTTTATAAATGTCCTTATTTCGCTCCAGGAAGAAAACATCCAAAATACACCTTTAAGTGTTTATTTTATTCAGGTTTACCAATTTGAGTCTGTAGACGTCAATTCCAATGCATATCTTTAAAGGCCATTTCCCAAAATGAGTTTTTATCTCCACTTCAGCAGCACTTACACACACACCAAACTTTACATTTTTATATACAAGTTTCGTTCCTGTCTTCTTGTGATGGTTTTTAATGAAGGGTTTGTTCATATATCATTCGCCTGATTTTATGCAACACGTTATTCTTAAAAACATGGTGAAAATGTATTTTTTGTTGATTTAAGTAAATATTTATTGATTTATGGAGTGATAAAGAGAAATCCAAAATCCCCTCTATAAAATGTCAACAAAAAGTCTGGCTTCATCTAATGTTAGATTTCAGTTCTGTAAATGTATGCAAATTAATTAAATGATATCTTTAATGCATATTTAAACATAATATTGCAGTGAAATTGTAATTGAATCAATTGTCTTAATATAGCGTGATTAATCAGCTACAGAAGCATGGTAATTACATTTTTACCCTATTCACCTGTGGTCTTGCATCTGTAGATTTCCATATTTAAAGGCTGTGAGAGTTTTCTCCATTTCAGCAGCATTTACATCAAACTTATATTCTGAAGAGTTTTACTGAGGGATTTAGATATCATTTGCTTGGTTTATATTACAGTACATTGTATTCCTAAAAACATGGTGAAATATATATATATATATTTTTTTTTTTTCTGGCTGTTGCCAGTATTTTCTGATTCATGCAGTGATAAAAAAATAAATCTAAAATCACTTAACAAAATGAAACAAAAAGTTCCGTTCTGGAAATGTATGCAAATTAGTGAATATTTAATTAGATAATACCTTATTTGCAAATTAACACAACATTTTAGAAAACGTGTAATACAAAACAATTGTTTTAATGTACTGTGATTAATCAACTAGGAAGTATGGTAATGACTTTTTAAAATATTCACCTGTGGTGTCTTGCCTTAATGCAAAAATGTTTTTAGCACTCCAATCAAATCAGTTGATACTGCTTTTGTATTTGTTCAAGTTTAGCACATTGCATGCTCAGTATCTTTTTGTGTCTTTATGTGTGTGTTCCTGTACCTTGTATCTTGGTCTTGGGTTTGCCGCAGGGTTTGGTGGCGCTGACGGTGTTCGGGCAGTTAGCGTCCATCAGCGCTCGCTTTAGCACACCGGTGCGCGTCTTCGTTCCAGTGGTCGAGTCACACTCTCCCCAAGCTTGAAAATCATATTTACACTCACCTGCAAAAGACAAAAACCCACAGCTTGATTTTGACGAGTTCAAATGCAACAAAACTGTGTATGAAATACACTGCAAATGCAAAAGCAAAACAAACATACATGCATAAACAGAGTTAAAGTCAACAGGAAATCCAAATTTACTGTCTCACTACATCTTCCTGGTGTTATTGCAAAGGATTCATCAGTGCATGTTATTCTGAAAAAATAAATGTTTAGTCCTTCATATCTTGAACACGTTTTCCAGCTGCCGTCTCCAATCCCTTTCAACCATCTGTCCTACGAAGAACTTTTCAGCATGCAATAAACTCCCCAAGTTTAAACCCTTATTTTTCTTGTTTAATATCCTGTTTCACTGAAGTACTCAATTTGGAAGTACAAACTGTTTCTGGCTACCACAAGGGAAGAACACACAATCCAGGCTACATTATCCGTTCACTTACAGTGAGGTTCGTGCCGAGCACAGTTTGTTCGTTTTGCGAGGTGAATTATTGGCTGCCGAAAGCATGAGACCATCGAAATGCAATTTTACACGATAAACAATTTAGGTTCTGTGTTGGGTTGGCACTTGACGGTTAATGTAAAATCGGGATCCTGAAGCAAAACCAATTGCGAAGCCCTGATCTATGCTCTCGTTCCTGTATCTCTCGTCTCATTTCATCTTTCATTCTTTCTGTCCATGCGTTGGAACGATTTCTCTCGGTCTCTGCCGGAATGGATGGGGGTTAAAACGGCTTCAATCAAGCACAAAATTGTCTCTAATGGCATATTTAAAGGCAGAGAGAATGTAATTACATGCAGCAGCCCTCCGGCTGAATGGCCGCTGTCCTCAACAGAGACTCAAGAGGAAAAATTCTGCACCAGACAACAGCGTTTCGATGCTAAACTGCGCTGACACGGCTGCTGAACTACACAGAAATACACAGAGGATTCATCACTCAACGTTTAGTGTGATCATGTTTTATTAAGTCTGTGATTTCTGATGTTCTTTCAGAGCGAGACGGTCTTCCCGGAGATAGACTTCTTAGAGAAAACACCCTACAGTTTCAGTGTTTGTTGATAGTTTATGTGCATACCTACAAATCCCGAGGGAAGGTGGCATATGCTCTCACACACACACACACACACACACGGTGGTATATTCTGCCAGCTTGTTTCTGGCTCTCACTGCAGTTGTGTCATTTCTGAGGACAGAATTCTGTGAGAATATCCATCTTGTTACTCCACAGCGCTGGCTTATTTACCCTGAGCCCTGTGTATGTGTGTGTAACCTGTGTTTGTGTGGCTTCTCACCTCCAAACTGCTTTTTCCAGTTGCAGGGGATTTTGCAGCGCTGGGTTTTGATGGTCTGTTTACAGTCGGTGCCGGTGCGTGTGCCCTCTCTGGTGCCCAGGCCGCAGTCACCCTCGTTAGCCACACACACGCTCCACTGCCACTCACCACAATCCGATTTACGCTCTTTCTTACCTGTCAGAGTGAGAGGACACACACTTTCATGTTGCACCGTACAGTTGTAGGCATGAGAGCCAGAGAGAGTGTGTGGGTTGATATAGAGCAGCGTGAGGTGATACAGAGCAGTGTGTGTGTGGAAATATAGAGCACTGTGGGATAATATAGCAGAGTGTGGGGAAATATAGAGTACTGAGGGGTAATTCAGAGCAGTATGGGTCATTACAGAGCAGTGCGGTTGATATAGAGCAGCATGGTTAGTACAGAGCAGCATTGTAATATAGAATGGTGTGGGCAACAGAGCAGCATGGGATAATATAGAGCAGCATGGTGTAATACAGAGCGGCGTTTGTGAGATAAAGCAGCATAATGCTGGGTACACACCACAATATAATCAGGCTGATTTTGGGCCGATTTTTCCCCTTCCGACAATCCTAGGTAATGTCCCGATTATCTTGGTGGTTCTAAATATTATCTTATCAGATTTTCCTGTGGTGTGAGGTGTGTTAAGAGTGACTGAATCTGCTCGGAAGAACGTCGGCGGCGCCCCGATCGCGAATCGTAAATATAATGCGCACACACACACACGAGTGTCTACCCGCCCGCACCCGCACTCACCCATCAAGAGTTGTCCCGCACTGCACCCTGTTGCGTTGGGTCCCGCGGGAGTGCAGGTCTCTAATCCAACTGACCTTGTCCCTCCACAGTGGCGTGTGCTAATCCTGTTTAACAAGTCAGAGGGGTGTATAAATTAACGCATTCTGTCAGCAATGTACGCTGCAGTACGTATATAGATCCAATCCGGCTTGTAACTATACTCTAATTCCTATTTTGACAATTATCCGCGTTAAATTATTCTGTTACTAAAAGGCAATTAAATTAGAGTACTGTGTTACTACTGCCCAACACTGGATATAGAGCAGCATGGCGTAATAGAGAGCGGCATTGGGTGATATAGAACAGTATGGGGAATATATAGCGGCATGCGTGATATAGAGCAGTATGGGGTAATACAGAGTGGCATGGGTGATATAGAGCAGTATGGGGTAATACAGAGTGGCATGGGTGATATAGAGCAGCATGGAGTAATACAGAGAGGCATGGGTGATATCGAGCAGTATGGGGTAATACAGAGTGGCATGGGTGATATAGAGCAGCTTGGGGAATATACAGCGGCATGGGTGATATAGAGCAGTATGGGGTAATACAGAGTGGCATGGGTGATATAGAGCAGCTTGGGGAATATATAGCGGCATGGGTGATATAGAGCAGTATGGGGAATACAGAGTGGCATGGGTGATATAGAGCAGTATGGGGTAATACAGAGTGGCATGGGTGATATAGAGCAGTATGGGGTAATACAGAGTGGCATGGGTGATATAGAGCAGTATGGGGTAATACAGAGTGGCATGGGTGATATAGAGCAGTATGGGGTAATACAGAGTGGCATGGGTGATATAGAGCAGCTTGGGGAATATATAGCGGCATGGGTGATATAGAGCAGTATGGGGGAATATATAGCGGCATGGGTGATATAGAGCAGCATGGGGAATATATAGCGGCATGGGTGATATAGAGCAGCATGGAGTTATACAGAGCGGCATGGGTGATATCGAGCAGTATGGGGTAATACAGAGTGGCATGGGTGATATAGAGCAGCATGGGGAATATATAGCGGCATGGGTGATATAGAACAGTATGGGGAATATATAGCGGCATGGGTGATATCGAGCAGTATGGGGTAATACAGAGTGGCATGGGTGATATAGAGCAGCTTGGGGAATATACAGCGGCATGGGTGATATAGAGCAGTATGGGGTAATACAGAGTGGCATAGGTAATATAGAGCAGCATGGGGAATATATAGCGGCATGGGTGATATAGAGCAGTATGGGGTAATACAGAGCGGCATAAATACAGAGCAATATGTGGCAATACAGAGCAGTAAGAATAGAAGAGATAGAGCAGTGTGGGAAATATAGATTATGGGGGTAATATAGAGCACAGGGGGATAATATACTGTAGAGGAGCAAGGAGAAATTTAGATCAATCTGGGGTGATACAGAGAAATGCAGGGAATATAGAGTCATGTGTGGTGATATTGTATGTATACAGTATATTGATGGATAATATAGTGCATTGAGAGGTAATATAGAGCAATGTGGGCTAATAGGGTAATATATAGTAGCATATGGGGTACTATAGTGCAGCACAGGATAATACAGACAAGTATGGGGTTACATATACAGCGATGTATGGTAAAATATAGCAATATGTGGCAATACAGAGCAGTAAGAGTGATACAGAAAAGAAAATGTTCTGTTACCGTGTTTCTCTGTTTTTCCACCGTCTGCCAGCGTCAATGTGACAGTCAGGAGGGCCAGTAAAGCCACACACACCCACCGCTGCTGCATGCTGGGAAAAAAATTAATGCACATTAAGTGTATGGCTCATAATACAACAAAACAAACAGCGTGCAAATATCGACCTGTAAAATGCTTCATCAACATACATGCAGAGACTATCTTTCTCTCTCTGTCTCTCAGGAGGAAAAGTAAAGGTGGATTGAATAATTAGAAAGCAATTTTATCCCAAACGCTCGGCTGCACAGTTACAGTAGCAGTGCAGCCCATCGGCGACATCACCTCCATTTCAATTACTTATGAGCCTCCCTCTCTCCCTCTCTCTCCTTTTCTCTTCCTATTTCTGGTTGGCTGATTTCCTGCTGTGCCCATAAGCATTGGTTTGCTGGACTTTTTTCCTAGTTCTGCCTCGTGTTAAAGACGCTCAGCCATTTTCTCTCATCGGGGGAATCTCACGAAGTCTGTAAATTACATGTCCAGGTCAAATTTAAATAGAATGAAGCCTATATTTAGAAAGATGTATTATTTTCAAGACAGTTAAGCACATTTCCTTCAATTTTCCATAATCCAACATCATTGCTGTGACGTGGGAAAAAAATTTAATGTATTTATACATTATGCTAGTATCTGTTGCACTGCTTTTTATTCATGCAGATTTTAATTAAAACATTATTGCATTACCGTAAAGAGAATGTAATAGATTTATGGGAATTATAAAAGATTCCAGATGCAAAAGTAAAACACCCAGATGTATTACAGTAACAAGCATTTTGGGACAAAATGTGCTGAATTGTCATGAAAATAAGGTCACAATTCCAAAAAAAGAGACCTGGTGATGCTTCTGAGAGATTCGTCCCATCACTTCGGTCTCTATCAGTGCTAATCACGCTGGACGTCTCTCTGCTGGGCCGGAGTGAGCAGCAGGCGCTCGCACACACCTGAGCTGTTCCACTTGAGTCAGACTGTGAAATCGTCAGCGCCACATAATAACCGTGATTTCAGTCAGATGGGCAAAAACCTGCCAATCAAAGACTCATGAGTCATGACATATAAAGTGGTTCGGATCGTTAAAACAATCTGCCCTCCAAACCCTGATTAGCAACACTGCTCATGAATGTGTGATACGGGATGAGAGAGAGGATTAGCCTGGAGTGATGTGACCGGAGCACTGAGATTTGAGGACCCCTAAAACAGCAGGCTTACGGATGCTGCGTTAGTCAATTCAACCCCAATATCAATTGAACAAGGTGCAGTTGAACCGTTGAACAACTGCAAACAAGATCCGGAGCTGTAATTTGCATGTTAACTTAAAATAAAATTAACATGGAATGAGTTTAACAAAACCTTTTTTTAATAATACATTTCTATAATCTTTTATATCATGGTTTACTCGTAAGAATGTTGTCACATTCATATGTGCAAATCAATGCTTGAAATGTTCTGATACGAAAATCAGATATTTATAATGCCTGATATTATACTTATATAACAAAATAATGTAAGATAAATGTAAAAAATAATAAATAAAACTAACTATACCAAAAATATAAAAAATAAACACACACACACACATATATATATATAAACATTTTAATTATTGCTATGGATTGTTCTCTATGCATATCTATGTATATTACTTCACAGTACTATAAATATTATATAAATACGACTAATAAATACTAATGATGATTAATTTATATTATTATAATACTAATCTATTTATTAATTAAATTAGAAATAATTAATTTATTAATCTTTCTACATTTAATTTCAAATTTAATTAACTTTCATTTTACAGAACACTTCCATTTCCTATTAAATGAAGCAGGTAATGGACAAACTGATCAAATATACAGCTTGAAACTACTGTAAGTCTCTTTGGATAAAGGCATCTGCAAAATTCTTAAATGTAAAGGACAGATCTCATAATATCCAATCTGTTTTTGGCCATTTTTATTGTTGTGATGGACTAATGGCATTCCTCTTTTGCATGACACTTTAATTCCTTCGGTAAATTCATCTTCCAATCGTTCTGATTTAATTTCAGCTCATGTGACTCAATGTGAATTTTTCCCAATCCTACTAGACAGATATCATGAATATCTACACATTTAACCTCCACAGACCCCAAAGGAAGTCCACTAGTGTCACAAGACAAATGACTTGTGCTTTCTTACAAACCCCTACAGAATGAAGACCTGAGGGGGGTTGGCCGTGTGTGTGTGTGTGTGTGTGCATGTGTGTAAAGCACTGAGGTAAAGCTGTTATCTTGCTCTAACACTCCATTAGCTCATTGATCAGTGTAAAACAGCAGCGAGGAGGTGACAAGTATTCCATCGAGTGAAAACGCACACACACACACACACACACACACACACACACCACAAAAGAAAGCTGTACTCGTCATTCGCAGTTGACAGATTAGTGTAAGCCTGATGCATCGGCTCTTAAAGGGCGGTGCCCGACGCCAATACTGTTTCACTACTCACCTTCATGTCACACGAAACCTGTGTGATTTTCTTCCGTGGAACATAAGAGTTCTTTTTTTTTTCATAGAATGAAAGTGAAAGACGGTCAGCCAAAAAGCGCCATCAAAATTTGGGCCTGTTCCTCACATAATGCTGTCATATACGGTGTAAATCTGACAGATGCTCTTCTGAAACCTCTCTGTAGGAAGGCATGTTTTCATATGCGCTGTGATTGACAGGGTTTTATCCGCGCCGAGTCTGGCTTTGAGAGGAAAGGCTTCATGCTTGATCCAGCTACTCTGACCCAAACCCGGATTTGTTGAGTTCTGGGGGTTTGTTTTTAGTGATCAGGGGGCGGAGCTTATCTGAACCTGTTCGAATGCAGCAAACAAGAAGATGATCTAAAGAAACCGGATAAAAGGTGAACCTAGAGATCTTTAGAGGAATAAGGGTGAGTCAACATTCACTATATTGCTTTACTGCACAAACCCGCGTCCACCATTATTCAATTTAGACACACCTCCAACTCGGAACGTTGTCAGAATGTTCTGGAAAGGTTCTCTCAAAGTTATGAACAAACGTTCTTCCAGTAACATTAATAGAATGTTCATTCAGAGTTATCTGGCCTTAATGTTCTAAAAATAATTACTTCTACATCGTTCATGAAACGTTTTATTTTTAGTTATGCTTTAGTCGGACATTCATCTAACGTTAATTTTTAAATGTTACTACTTGTTTCAAAACATCCAGAGAACATTCAAATGTAGCATTCTCATAATGTTTGCAAAATCATAAAATGGAGCATTGCCTTAATGTTCATGTAACCAAAAAATGTATAAAACAGAAGATGTTTTTATAACTTAATGTGAAACGTTGGCAAAACGTTCTTTTGTTATCTGGGTCTGAGCTCAAAGAAAAACACACAGTTTCCCGCTGGTAATTACAACATAGCGGTGTTCATATGCGCTCATCTCATAAAAAAATCATTGCGACATGACTTGAAGGCTAGAGCGGGGAGGAAATCTCTACACTGAAAAACTTGTGTTCACGCAGTTCTTTCTGCTGTTAACACACCAAACTGTCAACAGGTCAACTGGCATTCAGCTGCTTTATTTAGTGACATTTATAGTATAAGAATCAGAGACGTGCTGCAAGCAGCTCTGAGATTTACGGTTTATGGGCCGAAATTCAGTTTGCTGTGAATCTATAAAACAATAGAAATATTCAACAAGCATCGCTGACTGACAGACAGTGAGAGAGACGGGAAGCTGCTCAGAAAACCAAATTCATAACTAAAGATTTCATCATTTCAATCTCTGTGAATTACTGGAATGACGTTGCTTGTTTATTCTTCTTCAGACAGACAATATGATCACATTACAACCTGAACTCAGACTAGATTTACTGGAGAAAATATGATATGAAAATGTTTGCCTGTGCAAAACTGACGGACAATTGTGTGTGTGATCACTTGTAATCTAGATGATGTAATCCAAAAATTAAGTACTTGTAATTAGATTAAATTACATTTTAAAATACTCGTAATCAGACAAGTTAATTTTGTATTGATTACATGATTTACACAATAGCAAAAGAAAGAATTCATAATTCATCGACTGCCCCCAATTCTTCTTTTTCATCTTTTGAACTTAGCTTTCTAAAATAGCCTATCGCTTGCATACATTCTTCCAGTTTTGTGGACATTCACACAAAGAACAGTCGCTATTATAATTATATAATATACTGTAACTATAATCAGGTGCCTATAATTACACACAAAAAAATGAGAGGCCACAGCATTTGACCGCTGGATTCACAAAAATAATTTACATTTTTAAGAAATGTCAACATTGCATCAACTACTGATAAACACATACATTTTTATTTGAATGATCATTTAAGCATGCATTCCTATTTCTTTCGAGGCTTTCATCTTTTAAACACATTAAAATGTATGTAATGCAGAGATTCTTTTTTTGTATATATTTGTAACTTTTTAAATATATATTTTTTCTTTTTGTATTTTTATATCAGTATGGTACACGATTACACAATATAAATCAATGTGATAAACCAGTCAAAAGTCATCTAAAAGTAATCAAATCTGATTATCTGTAAAGTAATGGATTACGTTACTAACTACAATATTTGTCATGTAATTTGGAATCAGTAACGGATTACAATTTGTAAGTAATCTTCAGCACTGGTAACACACATGATTTGAGGAATCACTGATGTCTGCAGCTTAAACACTGCAGGACGACACACACAAACACACTCAACTTTAACACTTTAACACTTGACAGTGTCTTCAAATCCCTGACCTGTATGCAGCGAGCGGTCAGTACTAATAAATCCAGACCATATTTCCCTGTAGTGTTAATGCTGCAGGTCAGAGCGTCAGCGGAGTCTGATCTCAGTAAACACAAGTCACAAGACACAAATCAAACAATCAGATTCATGAGAGAGAAACCCAGTGCAGAGCAGCACTAAGCCTGCAGACTTACACACACTCAGACGGATGGATAAAGCCGCCGGGTCTCCAATAAACCTTCCAGGCAACTGTGATCCCAAATCACTTTCACACACAGTTATCACACACACACACACACACACACACACACAGCTCATAGCCAGCAAACCCCTCTCAAATGGAAAATAGATGGGATGTGTGTTGCAAATCGACTTTTTGACATTCATGTCTTTCCATGAATTTCACTCCAGAGAAAAGTTCAGCCCGAGGGACAGAGTATTAGCTCACACACACACACACACACACCAAAAACATCTTTCAGGATATGTCAGGAAGCACAACACCACCAAAGATGAGCAGCCTCGCCTCACTCGACCCCGAAACAGCACACTAACATACTACACTTACACTTTCTGCTGTATGCAGTATATGCTACTGGTCAAAAGTTTTGGATGTTTTTGAAAGAAGCCTCTTCTGCTCAGCAAGGCTGCATTTATTTGATAAATACAGTAAAAAAGTAATATTGTGAAATTTTTCTCATTTCAATTAGGCTGTTTTTCTAGGTGAATTATCTGGTCAATATAATTAATTTATTTCTGAGATCAAAGCTGTATTTTCAGCATCATTCTCCAGTCTTCAGTGTCACATGATCCTTCAGAAATCATTCTAATATGCTGATTTGCTGCTCTATAAACATTTCTTATTGTTATCAATGTTGAAAACAGGTGTGATCCTCATATTTTTGTTTGTGAAAAATCTTTTTCAGGATTCTTTGATGAACAGAAAGTTCAAAAGAGCAGCATTTATTTGAAATAGATCCTTGTGGACCATTTTTTAAATGTCTTTATTATAAATTTCTCCGCTCTCTTTAATATTACACTCTTAAAAATAAAGGTGCTTCACGATGCCATAGAAGAACCTTTTTGTCTAAATGGTTGCATAAAGAACCTTCAACTTCTGAAGAACCTTTCTGTTTGACAAAATGTTCTTTGTGGTGAAAGAAGGTTATTCAGATTATAAAAGGGTAAGAAAGAGAGGGTTCTTTAAAGAACCTTTGACTGAAGGGTTCTTTGTGGAACAAAAATGGTTCTTCTATGGCATCGCTTGAAGAACCTTTTGACGCACCTTTATTTTTAAGAGTGTATGACAACATTTACAGGATGCATTCATGTTCGCACAAAATTTGGGCAGCACAACAGTTTTCAGCATTGATTGTTTCTTGAGCAGTAAATCAGCATATTAGAATGATTTCTAAAGATCATGTGACACTGAAGACTGGAGTAATGATGCTGAAAATTCACAGCAATAAATTTCATTTTAACATATATTCGCTAGCAAACGCTAATTTTGAATTGTAAAATATTCACATTATTCAGTTTTTCCCCTTTATTTTTGATCCAAAAAATGCAGCCTCTGTGAGAATAAGAGACATAAAACGTAAAAAAAACTAAAACTTAGTTACTCCAAACTTTTGTCCAGTAGTATGAAGTAACAACTATGTATTGTTGCAGAATGCAAACTGCTTCGTTTACTAGATTTAAAACCAACAGGAATTATGCAGGGCAGTACTTTAGTTTTGACACCAACACAACAACAACTACTTAAATAACAGCCTTTAGCAGTGCTGTCTTTACCGTCTCCTTGTCCCACACCACGATTCTCAGCAGCATTATTTAGACGTTACGTGTTGGATTGTCTTGTGAGTTTTTCTCGGGCTGATGACAGATGGTGCATTTGGAAGCAGGTGCGTGAACAAAGCAATTACATCCAAAATAGAGCAACGGCTCCATCATTAACACCCCCCACCCACATCCCTCACCTCTTCATCTTTAAAACACGGCCTGTGTTCAGGGCTTCTGAAAGATTTATTTTGGTAATGTAAAATGATTCATGCCCATCCCTATAGTGTTCATCAGTTAATAGAGAACAAAGCGAGAAGTAAACTTGCCAATTTACTGTGAGAGCCGAGAGCCACTCACACCTGCACTAAATCAGTATTCACACCTGTACTCGGGAACACCTGTGTTTATTCAGTGTTTATTCCAGCTGCACTTCAGTGTTTTATATGCTAGATCAATCTGAAATCACTCAACAATTGTTCACTAATTCACTACACAATATTTGGCAAATTTTAAAAATATTCTTATTGAGACTTCATTATTTTTTCTGCTTTTGTTTTAATTTCAGCTTGACGTTTTCATTATTTTGTCATTTTAATTAGTTTTTATTTATTAATATGACTATATGTTTGTTTTTTTTAGTTTATTTAGTTTTAGTACATTAAGTTCAAATAAAATGAGAAATGTTGCCTTGGCAACTAGGTGAAATAAAATGTTTTTATTTTATTTTATTTTAGTTAATGTTTATTTTATTTTAAGCACTGTCATTTTTTATGGTTTTAGTTTCAGGTTAAGTTAACAATAATTGCACATTATATGATTTTACATAACCATTGAGTCTCAAATTACAAATAAACATTATTACAAATTTGATCTGACAGTTTATAATAAATTGGATTTTAAACTTGGATCAATTTTAAAGATGTTTTTTTCAGACAACAACAACAAAAATACTCAATTAATCTGAGTCAGATACTGCATAAAAATAAAATTTCTGCTGCCTATTTAAACTCTTTTTGCACGGCTATATTTGTACTGGTAGTGTACAAATGTTAGTATCATTGCAATAATTTTTTTAAATAATTGTTATTAATATTTTGAATTTGTTTTAGTAATTTTGTTGATTGTTTTTGTCATGATTTTTATTATTTTTTAGATATATACCATTTTTGCTTATTTTAATTTCAGTTATTTTAAACAAGTTAAAATGAAAATGACATGTCTTTGCAACTACTACTAGTAACTAACAACTAATGTGTGGTGGTACTATTATGTAGGTCCTTTTGGTATGTGTGTATATATATAGTGGGTACGGAGAGTATTCAGACCCCTTAAATTTTTCATCTTTGTTATATTGCAGCATTTGCTAAACTCATTTAAGTTAATTTTTTTCCTCATTACTGTACACACAGCACCCCATATTGACAGAAAAACACAGAATTGTGTACATTTTTGCAGATTTATTAAAAAAAAAACTGAAATATCACATGGCCCTAAGCATTCAGACCCTTTGCTGTGACACTCATATATTTAACCTAAGGTGCTGTCCATTTCTTCTGATCATCCTTGAGATTGTTCTACACCTTCATTTGAGTCCAGCGGTTTGATTATACTGATTGGACTTGATTAGGAAACCACACACCTGTCTATATAAGACCTTACAGCTCAAAGTACATGTCAGAGCAAATGAGAATCATGAGGTCAAAGTAACTGCCTGAAGAGCTCAGAGACAGAATTGTGGCAAGGCACAGATCTGGCCAAGGTTACATAAAAAATTTCTGCTGCACTTAAGGTTTCCTAAGAGCACAGTGGCCTCCATAATCCTTACATGGAAGACGTTGTGGATGACCAGAACCCTTCCTAGCGCTGGCCATCCGGCCAAACTGAGCTACCGGGGGAGAAGAGCCTTGATGAGAGAAGTAAAGAAGAACCCAAAGATAACTGTGGCTGAGCTCCAGAGATCCAGTTGGGAGATGGGAAAAAGTTGTAGAAAGTCAACATCACTGCAGCCCTCCACCAGTCGGAGCTTTATGGCAGAGTGGCCCGACGGTCCTCTCCTCAGGCAGACACATGAAGAGCCCGCATGGATTTTGCTAAAAACACCTGAGGACTCCAAGATGGTGAGAAATAAGATTCTCTGGTCTGATGAGACCACGATAGAACTTTTTGGCCTTAATTCTAAGGGGTTTGTGTGGAGAAAACCAGGCACTGCTCAGCACCTGTCCAATACAGTCCCAACAGGGAAGCAGGGTGGTGGCAGCATCATGCTGTGGGGGGTTTTTTTTTTCAGCTGCAGGACAGGACGACTGGTTGCAATCGAGGGAAAGATGAATGCGGCCAAGTACAGGGATATCCCTGGACGAAAACCTTCTCCAGAGTGCTCAGTACCTCAGACTGGGCCGAAGGTTTACCTTCCACAAGACAATGACCCTAAGCACACAACTAAAATACCGAAGGAGTGGCTTCACAACACCTCTGGGACTGTTCTTGAATGGCCCAGCCACAGCCCTGACTTAAACCCAATTGAGCATCTCGGGAAAGACCTAAAAATGGCTGTCCACCAACATCTACCATCCAACCTGACAGAACTGGAGAAAATATGCAAGGAGGAATGGCAGAGGATCCCCAAATCCAGTTTGTGAAAAACTTGTTGCATCTTTCCCCAAAAAGACTCATGGCGTATTAAAAAAAAATTAACTTAAATTATTTTTAGCAAATGGCTGCAATATAATAAAGTGTGAAAAATTTAAGGGGTCTGAATACTTTCCGTACCCAACTGTATGTCTAATATATATATTTTAAATATATATATATATATATTATTATATGAATAGGTGTCCCTATATTATTAGATACACTCACCGGCCACTTTATTAGGTACACCTGTTCAATTGCTTGGTAACACAAATTGCTAATCAGCCAATCACATGGCAGCAACTCAATGCATTTAGGCATCTAGATGTGGTGAAGACGACTTGCTGAAGTTCAAACCGAGCATCAGAATGGGGAAGAAAGGGGATTTAAGTGACTTTGAACGTGGAATGGTTGTTGGTGCCAGACGGGCTGGTCTGAGTATTTCAAAAACTGCTGATCTACTGGGATTTTCACGCACAACCATCTCTAGGGTTTACAGAGAATGGTCCGAAAAAGAGAAAATATCCAGTGAGCGGCAGTTGTGTGGACGAAAATGCCTTGTTGATGTCAGAGGTCAGAGGAGAATGGGCAGACTGGTTAGAGATGATAGAAAGGCAACAGTAACTCAAATAACCACTCGTTACAACCAAGGTATGCAGAATACCATCTCTGAACGCACAACACGTCGAACCCTGAAGCAGATGGGCTACAGCAGCAGAAGACCACACCGGGTGCCGCTCCTGTCAGCTAAGAACAGGAAACGGAGGCTACAATTCGCACAGGCTCACCAAAATTGGACAATAGAAGATTGGAAAAATGTTGCCTGGTCTGATGAGTCTCGATTTCTGCTGCGACATTCAGATGGTAGGGTCAGAATTTGGCGTAAAGAACATGAAAGCATGGATCCATCCTGCCTTGTCAAATGGTTTAAGTGGCTGGTGGTGGTGTAATGGTGTGGGGGATATTTTCTTGGCACACTTTGGGCCCCTTAGTACCAATTGAGCGTCGTTTAAACGCCACAGCCTACCTGAGTATTGTTGCTGACCATGTCCATCCCTTTATGACTACAGTGTACCCATCTTCTGATGGCTACTTCCAGCAGGATAATGCACAAAGCTCAAATCATCTCAGACTGGTTTCTTGAACATGACAATGTGTTCACTTTACTCAAATGGCCTCCACAGTCACCAGATCTCAATCCAATAGAGCACCTTTGGGATGTGGTGGAACGGGAGATTCGCATCATGGATGTGCAGCCGACAGATCTGCAGCAACTGCGTGATGCTATCATGTCAATATGGACCAAAATCTCTGAGGAATGTTTCCAACACCTTGTTGAATCTATGCCACGAAGAATTAAGGCAGTTCTGAAGGCAAAAGGGGGTCCAACCCGGTACTAGCAAGGTGTACCTAATAAAGTGGCCAGTGAGTGAATATAGTCACCTGTCCGTTTTATATATATGGCACAGCTCCCTCTTCAGGCGCAGTAAGTCCCTAAAGGGAGCAGAAAGAGTGGCCTGTTCGTTTTTAACATACTATATCCATAGCAACGCTGAAGGCCAGGATTTTAGGAGTAAATGCTGAGGCCTCTCAGAGTTTCCTCAAAGCAAGCAGAGACAGTCGGCGTAAGACCAACATTCATCACAAACCCACAATCTACGAATAAACAGAGCGAAAGAAATGCAATTCCTGAAATTCAGAGAAATGCATCTCTTATTAGAGTTTATTAAGCTTGTCAGGCTTTCTACGGCTGTTGCTGACAGCTCTGATCAGCCTCTAGCCTACACACACACACACACACACGCCTGCAACACACACACACTGCCCACTCACACATATCACTCTCACACACACGCTCACCGCTCACACACATCGCTCTAACAACTCACACACACACACACGTTGTGTTTCCATGTTTTATGAGGACATTCCATAGGCGTAATGGTTTTTATACTGTACAAACTGTATGTGCTATTGCCCTACCCCTAAACCTACCCCTTACAGGAAGCCTTGTGCATTTTTACTTTCTCAAAAAAAAACTAATTCTGTATGATTTATAAGCTTGTTACCTCATGGGGACCGCAAAATTCCCCACAAGGGCCAAAATTTACTAGTATTACTATCTCTTGTGTATAACGTGATACATACATTACACACGCATACCCGCACACAGGCTCACTACACACACCCACACGCTCCCACACACACACACGCTCGCTCACACCACACACACCTCCAGACGTAAGAGCTCGGCTCACCAGTATTCTTTGTTTGATTGCACTCAGAAACGTCAGAAGAGTTTTTCTCAACGCTTCGGTGGGGTTTTATTTAGCTCAATTAGCAATTCAACAATCCCAACGTCTACAACACACACACACACTCACACACACCTGATAAACCTGAATTTCAATAATTTACTTCTGTTTTATTGTATACATAAAAACATACTTGGAGAAGTTATCTGTATGGTTGCACAAAGACTGTGTTGTATGTGTGTATATATATATTATATATATATATATATATATATATATATATTATATATATAATAACATGCACACTGTATACTTCGTTATTCATTGCATCTTCTTCTTATTTACTTTCAATTGTGTCATTCTGCTTCTTTCTACTATATTTTTTAAGTTTGCATTGATTATATTACTATCTCATACTGTGAAGCTGCTTTAAAACAATCTCAATTGTAACACACTATAAATAAAAGGTGACTCTACACTGTGGAGCGAGGAACTAGGTATGTATGTAACATTATTTGACAAACTAAAGAACTCTGAACCTTGATCAATCTTGTACATTCAAAACATGATATTACCCCGGTGCATGTTCAAACTCTTCTGACAAAACAAGAACTGTAATGGTTTTATTGGTTATAATGGGAATTGTATTGGTTTAATGGAAACTGTAATGGTCCCTGTGGGTCTCTACTGGTAATTTCTTGCTTTCTCTTGGTGGCCAAGTTAAAACCATTAAATCCTGATGAAATATCAGATACTACTGGACAGGGTTGCCAGGTCTGTGTAACAAAACCAGCCCAAAGACCAATCAAAAATAGCCCAAAACAAGCAATCCATACCCTATCCACATATCAAAACCCAACACATGCCACTCACATACCTAAAATGCGTATTTTACAGTCATTGTTGCGCGTTACACACAATTAGAAAATTGCTAATAATAGTCTGTTTTCATAAAGGAAATCCCACAAAACTCATAATCTAGCAGTTTTATCATTGGTAGGATGTCAATTACTATTTATGCAAACGGTCAAATCTTTAAGCCGCAGAAAAAAAAATCAAGAGTTTACAAGTATCCCAATTCTGCCGTAAAAGCGCAAACTTGGCAACATGCTACTGGAAACCATCAATGGGTGTAATCATTACTAAGAAATTAATTACTGTAATTGAATTACTTTTCCCTTTAAAAAGCAAAGTAAGGGATTACTCAGAATTTTTCTGTAATTTAATTTCAGTCACTTCTGATGTAATTGCGTTAAATATTATATAGACTACAGAACAATTCTATAGTGGATTTATCATTAAAACTATGCATCTATATGAAAATGTATGTTTTTAAGGTAAACTTCTCTCCTTAAATACTTTGGTCAGTGCAAGAATAATTTATGTAAACGTATATTATTTATTTGAAATAATTAAATTTATGACTGGTCAAGGTTGACATGGGATTTAGAAAGTAAGAAGTAATGCAATACTTTTTAGCGAGAGTAATTGGTACAGTAATCGACACTGTTAAAGAGGTAATTAGTAGCTAGTAATGAATTACTTTTTAATACCTTACCCTAACACTGGAAACCATTTGTTTAAATCTATTTTTATAATTACCGTAGTTCTTCTTTTATTTATATTTAAAATGTTTTATCATTCTCGCTAGTTCCATTCTGATTTTTAAATTTTTAAATTTAGTTATATTGTTTCACATTTTTTATAACCAAGTTTTTCCCGTGGATGCCGTTAACAAATGTCATCCTGTTATTGTTCAGAGCTTGGTCGAGGTGACATGAGATTTTATAAAGTATAAGTAATGCAATATACGTTTTTACCGAGAGTAATTATACACGTAATCTAAAGTTACACTGTTAAAGAGTAATTATTAGCTAGTAATGATGATTTTTTAGACTAACGACCCACCCTGAAACCAATTGTTTAAATATAGTTTTATTATTATATCAGTACTCTTTAGTATTTATAAAAAAAAAATGTGAGACTAGTTTAAATCTTATTTTTATTTATTTGTATCTTATGTATTTATTAATAGTAGTTATTTATTTTAAACATCTTTTACACAGTTTCTCATCTCTCCTATTTTTAAGTCGTAATCATTCTTCATTGTTTATTTATTTTAAAAGATTTTTTAAAAATCAAGTTAAAAATCTTTTTTTTTTGTAATACATTGTGTACACCATTTTTTCTCTAACTTTACAGAACGTCCCTACCAAATGTCGATTCTTGTGTTCTCAACTTCCCCAACACTGGATGGTTAAGAGCTTTAAAGTTTAAAAGTTAATAGATCATTGTAGTGGAAACCATCTGTGATGCTTCTATTGTCTTTTTCTAGTTTTATACCCCGCTGTTGTTCGGGATGCTGGACTCTCACAGTCAGCCATATATTAACGGAGGAGTTGTGTTATTTTTGGTCAGCACTTGGAGAGTGTGAAGCAGAAGAAAGCAAGCAACATAAAGGGAGAGAAGGAGTGGGTGGGCTCTTTAAAGAACAGCGCGCTCTGTGAACACACACACACACACACACTCACATTCTCTCTCACTCTCACACACACACACACCCCTCACTCACACAACACTCACTCACACACACTCTCACCACAACCACACACACACACACTCACTCACACACCACACAACTCACGCACTCACACACACACAACACCACACCACACTCACACACACACACACAACACCACACACACACACTCCCTCACTCCTCCACTCACACACACACACACCCCCCAAACACTCTCTCCCCCCCACACCCACACAGCCAAACACTCACACTCACCACTCTCCCCTCTCACGACACACACAACACACACACACAACCCACACACACACACAACACACCCGGTGAGGCCGAGGTCACTGCTCTTATCCCATAGCAGCTTCTTCTAACTTCATCTGCACTCAGAAATCAGAAACAGAGAGAGCGGGCGGAGCGGTGGGCGGCGCTGACCCAACTCCTGACCGCCGCCATTCATCTCCTGCTTTATTTACAGACCTGCGCTTGTTCGTGAACGGCTACAGTCGAGTTTAGCCGATTAAACTTTCCAAAAGCCCTCCTCTTCCTCGCCGTCTGTTTGTGAAGATATTAGCCAAAACAGCTCCACTTTAATCCCACGAGATGATGAGATCTTTTAATCGTTCAGATTAGCCACACCATCCGTCGCAGCTCCTTTTAAAATCAAGTTAAAATGCACAGTGACGTCAAGACCCAGAAATGAACATTTTGCCATCATTTACTCACCCTCTAGTGCCTAGTGTGTTTTTCTGTGGAGAGTATTTACAATACAATGAAATGAAAGCTCTGCACTAAAGTAGTCCATATAATTCACGCTCTACATTCATGTGTGAAAGGAACGCTCATTAAAAGCCATTATTTGCTAAAAATCTACACAAATGCTTTGGTCCTTTAATCTCGAATGACTTCAGAAGACTTGGAATATAGTTTAGAAACCCGGGTTCAATCTTTTAGATGCCATGGCCCCCCAAATATGATTACTTCTGCAAGTTGACCCCCCCCCCCCCCCCCCCCCACCAGCCAAAAATGTAGAAGGAATCTTTATATGTCATGTATAAAGATCTAGTTAGACTGTGCAATTAGTAACTTTGTTTAAATCCATTTTCATATTTGTTTTAATATATTTTATATATCAACTAATTTATTTGTGTGAATATATTTTTTGTATTTATTTTCATTTCACATTTTCATTGTTAATTCTTCAGTAATTATTTATTTTAAACTTTTCTAACATTTATCTGTTTATTTTAACAAACTGTTTATTTTTGATCAAATATATTTCTTTATTTGAATCTAATTTGATTTATTTTTTTTATAATTCATTTTTTTTATTTACAGTTTTTCTATACATTGTTCCATGGATCTACTAGCAAAAGGTAAACCCAAGGTAGAATACGCCATATTTTTCTAACATTTAATTATTTATTTTAATCAAATTTTTCCATGGACACTCTAGCAACCCCCCCTGAGCTAAAATACAAGTTATATGGACTATATTTATTCTAATTTAATTGTCCTTGTCGTATCTTGAAGCTCAATTCGAACTGTTGTTGTGTGGAGAACAGCAACTCCAAATGTCTTTTGTGTCCACTGCAGACAAAAATGATGACAGAAACTTGGCTGACGTCTTCCTTCAGCATCAAACCATCAATCATAAACTGTTTACGTGCTCCAGGTATTGATGATACAAAAGCCCATTAAATCAACACACAAACTGATTGGGTATAATCCATAATTTCCCCGGAGCATCGGCTGGACGCTCGTGTCACGTCCCTGGCCTCTTTAATTGGGAGTCAGCCGTAATGACTCGAGGGCCTCGGAGAGGTGTGTGCGAAAAGACAGAGACAATAAATATAAATGTGGGCCGCAACATTAAAGCAGAGTCTCTATTATTATCTGTATTCACTACAGAGGCTCTTAAGATGAGATGTGCATTACATGTGCGTGAGTCAGCCAGGCCACAACACCCCTATTAAACGCTTATTCTGGCCTACTGCGTTGGCCATTAGCGCATGGCAGCCTATTAGCTGAGATTACAGACGCTCTGTCCAGCCCCCATACAGCCCGCATTCCCTCTACATAATGATCTCATGCACACACACACACACACACACACACAAACACATGTCAGCTGCTTTCAGAAAACTCACTGTTTCTCCACCTACACACTCTTAAAAATACAGATCTTCATTAGAATCAATGGTTCCATTAAGAGCCTTCAACCAATTCACAACAGTCGAAAAAGGTTCTTTAGATTATTCAAAATTTTTTTCACACAAGACAAAATGGTTCCTTTTGACAACTTCACTAAAAGATTCCTTGGGGACAACAGTTTCTTCTGTGGCATCACTGCAAAAATACCAGTTTTGAACCTTAGTTTTTAAAATGTACAAAGCATCAACAAAAATAATATTATGCATGTGTAAAATATTATTTGGAAAATTATTCTTGTACATTACATTATTTTCTACTCATTACAGTACTGTATTGTCAGTGGTGTTATTATTTTTAAGTATTTATTTATTTATTTCCTCTCTTTTTTTTTTCCACGGACCCCTGAACTAGGAATATATAAATATCTATATATACTTAACCTCAAATTTTTTATTATTTATTTGCTTTTTTAAATCTATTTTTAGTATCTAATATTGTATCTAACTACTTTGCATTACTTCTTTATTTATTGTGAATCATTATTCGTTTTTTTTAACATTTATTTAAAATTATTATATTTTTAAAAACTTTTTTTTTATATTTGCTCTGTTTCTTTTTAGTTTATTCCAAAGCCCAACAAACCCTGACCAGAAGGAGAATAGCTATGTTATTTAATTATTCATTGTTTGTTTCCTGGTTTATTTCTTCGATAACATTTTTATTACATTAATATTTTTTTTTTTTATGTACAATTTTTTTTTAACATTTTTTTCTAACAATCATTTTAAATCTAGATCTAGATTAATATAGAATTTTTCCCAGACCCTATAGCACAAAAACAAAAAGGAAAAAACCACACCCTGCGCTAGGACAAGTTGTCATGAGTTACTTATTATTCTAATTTAATGATCTCTTTGGATCTGTTGTATAGAGAACAGCAACTCTTCCTCAAAACACCTCCACGGTTCCATGAAAAATGCTTCTTTTAAAAACTGAGCTCGTGCAAACCACAGTGAATCAGATTGTGAGCACTGAACGTCAGTTTGAGCCAGCAGCCGATGGAAATCAGTCATATGAGGCTGAGAAATGTTGCTCTCGAACAGCAGCAAAACACATTCAACATCTCAGCGAAACAAATGACAGTTTCCTGCGGCGGATTGTTTCACGAGGCGTTACTGACTCTTTCTCTTGGCCTCTGCGTCTCCATCACTGTGATTAACAACATCACATCAGCTTTAATCATTCAATGCAACAAACTTTCTGTATCGATCCGATCTGATCTTATTATTAATAAGTGCTGTTTGTCTCTTTCTTAGGTCATTGTCTCACGGCTTCTTTAATTGAGCCGTTTTAAAAGATCTCTTATGAGATGCAGAGTTTAGTGAGAGATGTCAATGTCTCAAACGGTTGTCCAAAACTATTTTCTACAACATCAACATTACAACAGAACTGACTGTTTACTTTCCTAATCAATGTTCCTGGTCTGATTGTGGATGATTCATAAAAAATCTAGTATCAAAAAAACCCACAAAATTGATCGACCGCGACGACTTTCATTTTCGGCTGACATCATCGATCTCTCATAGAAGCCCCGCCCACTTCATGTTTAACAGGTGTTTTATTCCATCAATTTTATTTGTTTGCTTTAATCTAATTTATCATTACTTTATTTAGTTATTTTTATATTTTTTATTAATTTTTCTATTTCTTAACAATATTTGATTTATTCCATTTATTTTTTACCACTGTGTTTCTTTTTTTCACAGACCCTTTGACTCGATACATTGCATGGGCAATTTATATATATCTTATATATAATATATATATATATAGATGCTGTATAGTAGGTGGTTTATTTAAACAACTATGGGCATTTTCATATATTTTTAATTTTACTATATATAAATATGTTTATTTAAATCTATTTAATTTTCATTATTTATTTTAAGGCCGATTTGCGTTTAATTTTATTTATTCTTTTTACTTTTTTACAAGGCCTCTTCGAGAGCACGCAAGCAAAGCCCCAGTACTAGAATACAAGGTGTATGGACATCTTTTTTTTTTGGAGTTTGACGCGGACGTCATCTATCCCTCATTCAAGCCCCGCCCTCCACAGGTAACGCCCACTTTTCATGACCCAGTCAATCATTGGTGGATAAAGGGCTCTACTTTTTTATTTATCACCGAACATCCTGCTTTCTTCAGAAGTACATCCGATCGCTGAAGGAAAACGCACAGGTTCCCTGAGCTTTGAGAGACCTAAACTGTTCCTCTGTAGATGGTTTACCACAAACCAACAAGACCCAAAAAAAGAGACGATATAAAAAGATAACGTTTTCAATAAAACGTAACGTCCGATCTGAGCTGCTCTTCTGTCACGGATCGGGTTTCTGAAACCTCCCTCGTCTGCATTGTCAGATAAATATGATCCCCAACCCACACCCACACCACTGAGAATAATGCTTCTTCCGGCTTGGCCGCTACAATACACCACCACCCGCATAAGTTTAGTTTCAGATAGATTTTAGTATTATTGAGGTACTGTTATAGTTTTTATTCATATTTTGAATTGGTTTGTGTTCTGTTTTCACTCTGATTTTAAGGTAAACATTTTAAAGTTAGTTTTTTTGTTGTGTTTTTGTCATTTTTATAAGTTTTATATATTTTTTAATATGCTCCTACTATGTTTATTCGGTTTTTCATTAGTTTTTACATTGGGAAAAATTGGTAGGATATCTTTTAAAACTTTTTCACTCAGAATTGCTATACAATTTCACAAATAAATTACAGCGAAATTATGTATATATACTCTGTGACCCTGCAGCACAAAAGCATGTTAAGTCGCTGGGGGCTATTGTCGCAATAGCCACCAACAGACACTGTATGGGTCAAAAATACATTGTTTCTTTTATGCCAAAAATCATTAGGATATTAGTAAAGATCATGTTCCTGACGAATTTTGGTAACTGTCCTCAACCGTATTCTATCACTTCCTTTTTGATTATCATATTCATGCTGAGAATTCATTGACCCTTTAAAGAGGATTTTCTCATTTTAGATTTTTGCAACCTCAATCTCCACGATTTAATACATCGTTGTCTCTCGAACCAAAAGTGTCCTACTCCTAACAAACCATACATATGAACAGCTATTTATTTCAGAAAATTGACCCTTATTACTGGTTTTGTAGTCCAGAGTCACATATAATATAGATCTATAATCTATATATACTATATATTTTATTTCAAGTGACTAAGGTTTTTATGGTTTTAGTTAACTATAATAACACTGGTCACAGATCAATATGTAATGTGATTTGAGACAGTATTTTAACATAAAAATGTACATATTTGAATAATTTCGTGATGTTTCTAGCCTTTCACTTTGGGATGATTTCCTCCTGGTATCTGTTTTTCACAGACCTAATGTGTGTTCATTAACAGCCACCGAGTCACTCAATCTGTCAATCACTCTACTTACTCCACGGCTTCTTTTCTTTCAGTCTCGGGTGACTTCATACTGAGAGACAATCATCTCACTTCATTAGACAAACACAAACAACCCAGCACTCCCGCAGGAGTCGCAGACAAACAGAACGACAGACAGAGAGCGAGAGAGAGACGGGTGAGCACTCTGATCTGATCAATAATCACCTGCCAGACGCTCTGCGCTTTACTGCGGAGGGGTGCATGCTGGGAAAAGCAGTTTCACGGATTAACTGATCATTATTTTCAAGCAAAAGCGGTCATTCGTTGTCGCTCTCGGGGGAGAAAATTGTCTAAAAAAGTTTAGACTCTATGAAAACACAATGACTTTCACTATAAAAGCCAATGGACGCATCAGCGTTAGTTCTGCTGGACCTGAGCTCAGATCTATCCGTATGAAAGATCCCAGTCTTCTCAGATAAACAACCCAACGAGCCCAAGGAGGATTGCATTGTCATTTTTGTGTTGGAGTTCTTAAAAGAAATTAATACTTTTATTCAGCAAGGATAGTTTCAATTGATCAAAAGTGACAGTAAAAGACATTTATTATTTAATATAAAATATTTCTATTTGAATGCTGTTCTTTTGACGTTTCTATTCATCAAAGAATCTTGATAACATCGTTTCCATAAATTCAACTTTGCATCACAGGAATAAATTACACTTTTCAAGTATTTCAGATAGAAGGCAGCAATTAACAAAGCGCAACAAGAGGTATGTGCTGTGAACAAGTCTCGGTTAGCCGCTGACGCAGTACAGCGTAAGCAAGTATTATATATATATAGATATCTATATATATATATATATTATATATACACACACACACACACACAAAAAAACAGTTATAGAATAGAACAATACGAAAGCTAGTGTTAGGTTGTTTTACTTTACATACATTTCAAATAAATTAATAAATACATTTTTAAAATATATTCAAACAGAAAATGTAAAATAAAAATAGAAAAAAAAATCTTTCATTTACCAAAGCCTTATTAAACTGATCAAAAGTGACATGCATAGACGTTTATATTATAAAATATTTCTATTCCAAATAAGCGTTGTTCTTTCTATTCAGTCCTCTGAAATAATTATTCCTTTCCACAAAATTTGCGGTTTGCACACAGCAGTTTTCCAACATGATAATAATCAAAATGTTTCTGAGCAGCAAATCATGCATATTCCATGATTTCCCTGAAGATCATGCGAACACTGAGACTGGCGTCAGTTGGGCGGAAAATTCCACATCTTACATTTTACAGATATATTCGCACGACAATAGCTATTTTTAAATTATAATATTTGTACAACATTTTACTGTATTTTGGATCAAATAAATCAGACTTTGTGAGCTCTTTCAGAAACAATAAAACCATTCCACACTTCAGTAGTGCATCATCAAAACTAAGAATAAAACTTGTGTAACTTGTTTCGTAACAGCATCAGTTACATCTTCATTCGGTCAATCAAGTCAATGGAATCATGTAACAGTTCAGACAGAGGTCTGTGTATTCCCCAGTGGAGCACCAGCTCCGGGACCAATCTGGTGGAAAGGGATCAGTGTGTGTGTGTGTGTGTTCTCCTGGAACCCTCCTTCTGAAATCACACTGTGTTGGTTGTGTGTGTGTGTGGGGTTCCATGGAGACTCCTCCTGAGAATCCAAAACTGTGTGTTGTTGTGGTGTTGTGTGTGTGCTGCTTGGGTGTGTGTGCTTTGTGTGTGTGTGTCTGTGTCTGGGTTGTGTTTGTGTGGTGTGTGTTGTGTGTCCTGTGTGTGTGTGTGTGGTGTGTGTTGCTGAACAGTGTGTGTGTGTGTTTGTGTGGTGTGTTTTTCCATGGAACATCCTTCTGCGACTTCCTACTGTGTGTGTGTGTGTGTGTGTGTGTGTGCGTGTCGTGTGGCTGGTGGTGTGTGTGTGTGTGTCTGTGTCTGTGTGTTGTGTGTGTGTGTGACCGTAGTGTGTGTTTTTTGGGGGTGGGGGGGGTTGGGGGCGTGTGTTATGTGGTGGGTGCTGTGTGTGTGTTGTGTGTCATGAGTGTTGTTGTGAGCATGTTTGTGTTCGTGTCTTCCATGCGAAATCCTTCTGAGAAAATCCAAACTGTGTGTGTGTGTTGTGTGGCGGTGTGTCGCTGTGTGTGTGTGGAGTGTGTGTGTTTGAGTTTGAGTGTGTGTGTGAGTTTGAGTGTGAGTGTGTGTGGGTGAGTGTGAGTGTGAGTGTGAGTGTGAGTGTTGAGTGTGAGTGTGTGTGTGTGTGTGGTGTGTGGTGTGTGTGTGGTGTGTGTGCGTGTTTGTGTGTGTGTTTGTGTGTGTTAGGTCCTTCCCAAGCAGGGCTGTTATTCTCTCGCCTCCTGGCACTTAGCGACCCAATGTATGGAAAGGCCTCACGCTGCTTGAAGAAAGAGGATCGACAGAACTACAGAGAATGCACAACCCCCTGCAACCTCTACCAGCAATTCTTTGTGGTTGAGATGTGTAATTACGCCCCAGTTCTTCCCAACATAGTCGACCAGTCCACGGAGGATTAACCTCCACTGTACAACACAGCTGCTCTCAACCTCTCAATTAAAGCTTCTCAAAGAGAGTTTTCGCAAGCGATGACAGTCAGAAGCATTTCTGGTTCCTCCCGAGAGTCATTCTTTATTAAAAGAAACTTTTGTCTTAGTGCAAGAGTTTTTAATAAGCATAAACTCTGGAATCTATATTGCACCCAGCATTTAAAAAATAAAAAAGGTCAATAGATTTTTTTTAATCTCACAATTCTGACTTGTTTCCTCTCGCCATTGTGAGAACTCACAATTCTTAGAAACTAAGTCAAAATTATGATATATAAACTCACAATTCTGAGAAAAAATACCTCATAAGGGGGTTATCACGCGTATCAACTTACTACTTCTGAGGGAAAAAGTCGATCTGTTAGAATAATAACTCGCATTACTGAGAAGAAAAGACCGAATTGTGACTATGAGATTAACAATTCTGAGAAAAAAAGTCAAAACTGTGAGACAAAAACGTGCAAATTCTGAGAAAAAAGGCTGAAATGCGAAATATAAACTTCAAATTCTGAGAGAAAAGTCCAAACTATGAGATATAAACTCGCAATTGGAGAAAAAAAGTCTGTATTTCGGATCTTTTATAAAAAGATAAAAAGACTGAATGTAAGCCTAAACTCATATCGAGAGAAGTCCAAACTGATGATATATAGAACTGCAAAACCTCTGACGCACCTCTGCCCGAATTGGAATATTATTGTGCAATATCTGAGAATTATGTGGATATTGGTAACACGGTCAAATGACAATGGCGGAATAAAGCTTCCATACTGAAAAGAGAGCTTTATTCCCTATAAGCCCTTTGTGGTTAGGACACGATTCCATGCGGATTTAGAGGTTCCTACGGGTGGAACGCGCTCAACGCTCCACGTCGAATCGGTAGAGCCTTTATTTTGTATCATTACGCCTCGCTCTGTCTCTAACAGCACAAGAACCGGAGGGGATGTCCAGGTATAAGCCCTCCATACATGCAAAGCCTCCTCATCAATAAATACAGTGCATCCGTAGCTCCTAACAATCGGATAGATACTTGACCTGGCGTGCGAGAAAGGACAGGGACGGGAGGAGTGCGGTTCCGGTCTAGAGCGCTAGGACCGTTCTGTAGTCTACCGATAATAGCAACGCAGGCGGCTTTGAGGCCGATGCTCGGAGCTCGCATGGTCACACGACACCCCGACGATTATCTCATATCCAGCGGAACGACCCATTCACACACCACCCTGGAACAACGCCTCCTCTAATAACCCACACACCCACAGTGATAAGTCTGAATGCAGACTATACACTCCCACACGAGGCGCGCTCAAAAGAAGATGCATCCAGCTGAAGATCTGCAGGAGTTTATCACCTGTCACTGTGAGGACAGGATTACTCAGTGGAATGTATGTTGATAAGGCGGAGTGTACACACTCTTCTTGATTTGACTGCTATTGCTGGATCTCTCTCTCTCAGTCTCTCGCTCTCTCTCTCTCTGTCCCAGAGGGGGTGTCCCGCCAGATAAAGGTGCCACGGCGAACCCGTTTAAGCTTTTCTAGGAACAACTTTGAGTTAAACAGGAAGTGCACGCTTTCCTGCATAACAATGTCATTTACATCATCCCGTCCGAGACGTAAAGAAAAACACGAGAAACATCGACCGGTGAATCTCACGAAACATGTCAGATCTCACTCTAAAAATAAGAAATGATATTCCACGATAATAGAACATTTCAGATTTCTGAAATTTCTGAACTTTTTGCAGTCTGACATTATTTTCGGACATTCCCAAATTATCATCACTTTGATGTGACAATATACAGTATATCATATATATTTAAAGCAATATATAATATTAAATATTTACATTTAAAAACAAAATCGGGGAAAAGAATTGGTAACACATTATATAAGAGGTATATCCAATGGTTAAAATAACCAAAGAAGAACGATTACGATCTATATTAGATATCACCCCCAAGGGTTACAAAGGCTTCACTGAGAATCAACGGTTAGAATACGATAAATGTAAAGATTTTCAGATCCACAAGTTTTTTGCATTCGAATTTTTTTAACACATCAAACATTTTCACACATCTTTATGTGTACTGTAATGCAACACAATTATAATAAGACCTAGTTATATAAACAATGTTAATATAAAAAGGCTGTCGATTTTTTATTTTAAATTTGTAAAAGAGGGATTTCAATTTAAAATAAATGGAATTGCACAACCCATTATTGCATATTTTACTGGCACAAAAATCAAGTGTAACACGTTAATTAAGCAAATCAACCATTCAAACATAGCGACTCAATTTAAAATTAAGAAATCTTGATAGGGTCATAATAAGAGGGATTTTGCTGTTTGAGCTTATTTTCTTGCACTACAGATTTCCAAATCGTTGTCAGCTCTATCGCAATCTAATATTATATTATAATAATATCACTACAAATACATTTAAATATTAATGAAAAAATTACCTAACTGCATGCAAAAATATATCAATAGAATAGTAAAAGAGAGGCGTCCTGTAAGAGTTTAACAACAAGACATTTAAATAATTAACTTACATAGTATTTGTACTGTATATAAAAATTACGGTAATTACATCTATGAAATCACATTCAGATAATGAGACCTGCTTAATGTAATACCGATAAACATAAAAGAGGCAGGATTTTTTTGAAATGCAAACTATAATTGCGTGAAATGTCACTTGGACTGTTTTCTTGAGATTATACCCATAAGCCTATTCAGGCATCTCTCCAACCAGAGCAACACGTGAAAAACCTTACTTGCATTTATTTTTTATTGACCGGATCTAGTAGACATCTGCTCCAGCTTTCTCAGAGAAGACCACACATCTATCTTTCGAACCTTGGTTTTGGCTAAACGTCGCGAGTTGTGATCCGCCTTACGGGGCTCTGACGTCAAGCGGGTTTTAAGTGACTACCGTATCTGAGGAATAGTTTGCTGTTTCTCTTCCTAGGTCCACCTGTTTGCCCTCTTTGTTTTTCTTTTGATCCTCCTGTCTCTCTCTCTTTATCTCTAGCTTTCTATTTCGCCCCCAGCGCCGTGCTAATGGTGTCTGTGAGAGCGACAGACTGAGTGCGTGTGTGTGTGTGTGTGTGTGTGTGTGTGTGTGTGTGTGGAGGGAGGGATTGTTTGTGTATTTGCCGAGAGCTGAAAGCCCAGCTGACTCGTGATCACACTCTCATTAATACAAAGTCATTCCAGGGACGAGAGAGAAAGAGAGATGCTGAGAGAGAGCTGTCTGTCAGTCAGACGAGGATAAAAGTATGAAAGGAAACAGAATATATTCTGTCTGCTGCGTGAAATTAAACTCCAGCACCTTTCACTCGATGAAGTTTCCCTCGACACACACTGTAGTAAAGCGAGGCTGAGGTAATGCGTCAGACCAGCCGTATAACATGGTTTCAAACGAGCGGCATCACATAAGAAGATTGTCTGGTGTAAATGCATTTCTTTCAGCTTACTCTGGTACAAATAAATCAAGTCTTCTGTCTGAAAACAGGCTAACAGCAGCACTAACACCTTCGCATCAAGTCTCAAACCCCTCCCACACACACACACACACACACACACCCATGATAGAACTAATTCCAGCAGAGACTACTGACTCTTACAGATTTGGTTAGTTTCATGTGTTTTCTGCGGCCACAGCGATGCTTAACCCTGCAGCCTGACATATGAATTATCGTTGGAAAAACTATCTATATCTATCTATAATACCAGTAATATATAATAGGTTGGTCAAAGGTATTTTGGAAAATGTAATATGTATTACAAGATTACAAGTTACCTGTTTAAATGTAATGAAGTATTGGAAACTGTTTCATACTTCATTATGGACATGATTACCGATTTCCTCGTGTATTCCATTTTCTAAATTCTCTAATGTTTTCATATTGTTAATTACGGGTTCAATATGTAAACTAGGCAGGGAAACCTTACGTAGCCCTCACACTGATTACTGTTCCCACTTTCCAATCTTTAGATCACTTGAATAAGATTAGAATCGATTCTTCCTTGAAGCACAGTCACCACAAATCGACTTATACACCTATTTTCACTTTGTGATCATATTCTGGGTAAATACCGATTTAAATCCTAACAGAAATTTTAATACTAGATAACTTTTTAAATCAAATCTTCTGGCATGGAAACAGGAAGCACTGCATCTAACATGCCTTGAAAAAAACGTTTTCATCTTAAAAATAAGCATACATACATCCCAAAAAACAATTACATTGAATTACAATCAATTTATCTTGAATTAAATTAGGTATTTAGTAACCTGTACCTAGTTAACTTCCCAACCTGTATTCTATATTATATCTATTATTTTAAAGTATATTTTTTTAATGGACAATGTGAAGTATGATTACATTTTCTAGACGCATAAATTTACCGAAACAGAATGCATATTTGTTATGTTATCATATTTGATACATCGTTCTTTTATGGCTCATACAGTATGATATAATGAAAAACACATCAGTTTAATTCATTATTATACATAAAATTAAAATCTAATTTTAAATCAGTATATTATATGTGTTACTGTAATACAAAAAATACAAATATCACAGTAATTAGAGCATAATGAGAATCAACATTCAAAATAACGATAATCTTAAGAATACAGAACATGATTTTTTAGAATTAATGCGATTTTTTTGCATCATGACATTATTTACATGCCAATAAAACATTTCTAAATAATCACTGGAATTGATTACTGGAATGAATAATACACTGGAATGAATTTCTGTAATACAAAAAAAGTATATTACATTGTACATATTAAATTCAATATATCATTTGATATTTTAACTTAAACAGAAATTTAAAACATTATATATTATATAATATTCGTCAACATTTTTGACAAAAAAGTATGCGTGATATATTTGATATATCCGGCTTTTATGACTCATATA
>JADLZN010007876.1:0-69768 GCA_018155175.1 Sinocyclocheilus anophthalmus | reverse complement strand
TCTAGCCCATGTTACTGACACACACACACACACACACCACAGCTATTATATATATATATATATATTGCTCTATCTTTACGAATGTATAAAAACTCTAATATAGCAAAGCAGTGGTTTTTAAATATTGTAATAATTTCCATACGAGTAAACAGGTTGAGTTACGTACCGAATTTTTTGATCGCAAGTAAATGCAGCTATGGCTGAGGCTAAAAGATAAGAAAGAGCATTCTGATTTGAAAGACATAAAAGTAAAAAGTAATTTAACTAACGCCCCCATAACTATTTGAAAAGGTAGGGACTATCAGTGTTTAGGACCCAATTTATGAGGGGGCTTCTATCAAAATAAGGAAACCTGTCAAGTGTCTGAAACCAATAAAATGTGGGGGGTAGCATAAATAATTCCTTGTGATTCACATCTCTACATTTAACCAATGTTGTTCTTGGATGTGCTGATGTCTTTTACGGATTTTAAGAGTTGTCAAGGTAAATAGTATTGCTTGTGTGATTATATAGTATATAAATAATATCTGTGGTGTTGTGTGTGTGTGTAGTATATGTATATGTAACATTAATGAGACAGACAGGCATTTAATTAGGCTGCTGTCCCTTTAAGACCGAATTAATGTAATATACTGACAACATATCTGGTTTGGTCCCGCTTCAAAATTTCTACAATGTGGTGGTGGTGGTGGTGGTGGTGGTAGTAGTAGTGATGATGATGATGTCGTCGTCACCACCACCACCACCGTCACTCGAGAATAGGTTAATCCCAAGGTAAAAGATTGTCGAGGCAACAAAAAATTCCAATCCAATCACAATTAGTTTTGAAACACTTGCAGTAGTGAGGCGGGTAGCGGAATAATGCTGAAGGACCACAACAGAAAACGCTCTATCGGCCGCACAATCCCAGTTACTGCGATAGTTCTCCTTGCTGAATGTCAAATACAACAGAGCTGTCAAAATGTCCATCGTGGAGATCTCACGTAATACAGTCGGTTTATGGCGTTAAGGTGAACGTAAACAGGAGGGTGAAAAACATGATTTTTTGCAAAATAGTGGGACATTAAAAAATAGAGCTGAAATGGGGACTGTTTCCCCCTGGAAAAAACGAGAGTCTGGTCACCTATATATATAATATATATATACTGTATATCAGATATATATATAGAGTATATATATATAATATCAGCATCCGTTTCTATAGTGTTCCAGCATATTACTTTTTTCTGTTGTAAAGATAAGAATGGGTAGTGTCAAAACAGTGGGAAAATCCAAATGTACAGCTGCAGAAAAAGGAAAATATTCCTGGTTCTTAGGCCTGGTAATAAAGCAGATATATCCACCTCTCCTACCTTCACAGCTCATTTTAAACATGCATTTTGCTTCCATTTTATTGTGTTTTTGTTCAAAGCATTTCTGCTAATCAGCACAGTGCTTACACTTCGCTACAGTCAGATGCCTCCATAATGTTGGCTTGATCTCTGAACACACGTGTGAGCAAGTCATTGATTACTGTAATCCCAGAGCCTGTATGTGACCGCACCGCTTACACACCCGTCTCTGCTCTTACCCTCACTGTAATCCAGAGCCTTCTGCCACACCATACTCAACCGCACTTTCATGTCTTCTCTTCCTGTCTGTGTGTGCTTCCCTGTCCTCTCTGCAGCTCATCAAAAAGCACTAGAACAGCTGTACGAGTCTGAGGACAGACTTTCTCCAGGTCAGCAGCCGCCTTCTGCTGTCAAAGGCTCTCAGAGAGTGGTCACCCTCGCCCAGCACATCAGTGTAAGTGCCACAAAAATGCCCAGCAAATTCTAGACAATTAAATGAAACGATCTGTTATGGCTGTCGCAATTAAAATAATTTTTAAAATCATTTTATCAATTTTACCTTTTACAAAGGTAAAAAAATAACTTTCTAAAATAACTGGGTAATGCTACTGCTGTACAGGAGGTGATCCCCCCCCCCCCCCCCCCCCATAAAGATAACGCGCAGGCGCAGCAAGGCAGTTGGGGGTCAATCATCTCTACAGCCTGTGTTTGGATATCACAGCTCCCCTGTGCTGGATCTCACTCGTCCTCCCAGCGCCCCCCAAGCCCAGACCCCCACAGACCCCAACGCCCGCTACACCCCAGAAGGCGCTGGTGCTGAGAGGGAGAGAGGGAGAGACAGGTCTCCTCCTCAGAGTAAGGCCTCTCCAGTGAGTCTGGCTGCTGATGGGATTGAACCTGTTTCACCACCAGGGGCCATTTCGGAGCCAGAGACACCAGGAGCTGCCTACCCTAATGAACAAGCAGAGCAGGGGTATATAACATACGAACAGATGCATTCACACAATAGTGATGGGAGTCGGTCTCATTAGAGTGAATTACGATTCAGACTGATTCTATGCAATGGACCCATTTCACATTCTCTTGGTTCTCAGAGGTGGAAGTCATCATGATTGGGTGAACTTCCATAGTGGTAGACCGAAAACTACAATTATAATTTTTGCATTTCAATTAGATTTTTTTTTACGTTAGCTTTTGATCAGGGATGAGCGCCGAGGTATTTTCTTTGTAGTTACCCATCTGGGTTTGTCTTGTTTGGTGCGTATTGATGTTTTTTTTTAATAAATACTAGAAATTATTAATATTGTATTATGATTATTTATTATTACTTTTTAATTTTTAATATTATATTTTTAATTGAGCTCTTGTCCAGCCTGTGGTCAGCTTAGTTGTGTCCATTAAGTGCTTTATAAATAAAGTTGGAGTTGGAGTCAGAGTAATGCATTTCGGTAGCAGAATTGCCTAATTTTTGTAAAATTTTGGTAGCAGAATTGCAAAATGTGCAACATTTCCTCAAAAACAAGGAAAACAGCAGCTCATAAAATAGATATTTGACCCTCTGAGGTCAACTTTTGAAATGTTCTGGTTTAGCACTTGTTCTCACTCTCCATGTGTTTATTGAATAACAAAAACTGACTCCATGTTTTTGAGTTTGAAGCCCCATTCTGCAGAAAGCACAAACTAATGGTCCAAATCGATATTTAATCTATATAAACCTGCAGTGTTAATGATACTGTTCAGGCTGAGCATTGAAAGTCCTCTTGATCACATGAGAAATTGCCACAGCATTATGGTGGCTTTGATTACAGGCTAATGTCAAATGGTTCTGATCACTGCTGGCGGCTGTAAACAACAGGTGAAAGCAGCTCAATCCGCTGCTGTTGGAGGCCGCACATGCTGAGCATATAAGATACCAAGTCTTCATTCTGGCATGGCCTTAATTGTCTGACATTTTTGCTTTTCTGATAACTCTCAGCCATGTCATATCATTAAGCAAATGAATCAATTAAAATGGGCAAAAAGATTAATTGTAATTATTTACAAAGACATTAATTTTCTTTTGGCTATGTTCCAATTTTATTTAAATTAAGATCAGATTTAGAAAGAAGCATATTTAGAAAGAAAATGGCAAAGAAATGCCACATGCTAATGCAATATGCCAATCACAAGTGGTGATTCATATATGAGTAATTGAAGGTCCAGAATAGCAGCTAGACATTATGTAGGTGTTTCATATTACATGCACGAACAACATGATGAATTAAGGTTACCATTTTCATCAAGGGGCAAAATGTTGTTCTCCTAACTTTCTTTAAACAGCATCTGTTGTCAAGCAACTGCTAATGACAACACGCTACAAGTGAATATCCATCTGAATCAATAGATACTGGTGCAGGTCCTTCAAATGGTTCACGAATCAAAACACCAAGTCACTACTGTTCCAGTTTCTTGCATTTAAATAATTTAAATAAAATTAAAGCCCAGAAAATAAAACTGCAATGCAGCAGATATTTTAATATTGACTGTTTAATCTCACCGCAAAGTATATATTTTGTAATATATTTTTAATCCAAGCCTGATGTGAAATCTATATGAGGCATTGAGTATCTTTCTAATTAAATTTGATATGCATCTTTTAGCTTGTTTTTAATTAGGATTTTTCTAAGTAATGAAACTGAAATGTATGTGTCTATTGTGAACTCAACCAACCCATTGTAAACTAATGACTCGTACATCAGCAGAGCTCAGCGTCATGTGTTCACTGGCCAATCACATGTTGGGGGGAATTTTTTTATAAAAAAATCTTCATTTCATTATAAGTATTTCCAGAAATTAATATACAAAGAGCAAAGTTTAAAATAATATGTGCTTAAGTGCTAACTGAATGTAATGTTTTCAGACACCTATAATGGCATTACAATTAAAAGTAAATATATTATATTCAATGTGTATAAGGAATAGGAATAATACATCTTGATCCACTTAAGTAGGACTTATGGCAAGCCCTGTTAGCTTAAAATGTTTCCAGTGTATATCATTCATAATGCATTGTGGTTTAAATACAGAGAATAAGCAATTTTAACTAGTGACACGGCCCGTGTCCATAGTGTCATTGTGTCGCCAGCCAATGACGTCATAACCCCTCGATTTGTAGAAAATATGGAAACACCAAAGACACTTTAATATGCTATGCATTTTATTAGATGGGTGACGACCACACAGAGTATCATTATAACAGAACTTTCAAATGTATTTAGTATGATAAAACAGCGCTGCTTTACACCACATACGCACGACCGGAAGAAGCGGAAGTGGTCGATTGTGGCATAATAAAAGCTCTGCTGCTCATACAATGGTGTTGTATGCCACAAGTATTTTAGTCACATCAAAATATAAAAAATGCTATTAAAACATAATGATTTAAAATCTGTATTTACTTAACTCTGACATTATTACAAAGTCCACTTTTTTTTAAAGTGTGTAAAGTGGCACGATCAGATTTTCACTGCAGCATGTTGTCCTGACACCACGCGTCCATTGAGGATTAAATGTGATTAGCTGCGGCTGTCAGTCCCACTGAATGGCCAGAGCCTTTAGAGCCTCTTGCATCACTGCAGTTTGACTTGTCTGTTCGCTGTTGACCCCCTGCCACGTCTGCAAACAGTCGATAATTAATGCTTAGGCCATTCGGAGGCTGACTGATTGGCAGGCCTGAAGCCTGGGGAGAGATTCTAGATCTCAGCTGGCCCATGACAGCCATCCAGACCCCCATCAGCGGCTCATCCTGCTCTCAGGATCAGGATTAGACTGTATTTTAGCTGATTCTCACATCGCTGCACGTCAAAGGTATGTTCTCTCCGAACGAGCCTTCAATATGGACATTTACTCGATAAGCAGGGGAATAGCAGGGGAATGCTGTCAGTGTGTGTACATCAGTAAGATGGGGATCCGACTTTGGGCTTTGCGGTCCACATCTTAATAAAAATCTTTCGTTACATTTAAAATTTATAATCTTGGTGAATGCTTTCTTACTGACTTGTCTTTTGACAGATATCTCAGCATACAGTAAGGCTACATACCACTTTATACAGTGGGGAAAAAAGTATTTAGTCAGCCACAAATTGTTCAAGTTCTCCCACTTAAAAAGATGAGCGAGGCCTGTAATTTTCATCATAGGTATACCTTAACTATGAGAGACAAAATGAGAAAAAAAAATCCAGAAATCACATTGTAGGATTTTTAAAGAATTAATTGGTAAATTCCTCGGTTAAAATAAGTATTTGGTCACCTACAAACAAGCAAGATTCTGGCTCTCACAGACCTGTAACTTACTTCTTTAAGAGGCTCCTCTGTCCTACACTCGTTACCTGTATTAATGGCATCTATTTGAACTCGTTATCAGTATAAAAGACACCTGTCACAACCTCAAACAGTCACACTCCAAAACTCCACCATGGCCAAGACCAAAGAACTGTCAAAGAACACCAGAAACAAAATTGTAGACATGCACCAGGCTGGGAAGACTGAATCTAAAATAGGTAAGCAGCTTGGTGTGAAGAAAAATAACTGTGGGAGCAATTATTAGAAAATAAAAGACATACAAGACCACTGATAATCTAACTCGATCTGGGGCTCCACGCAAGATCACACCCCGTGGGGTCAAAATGATCACAAAAACTGTGAGCAAAAATCCCAGAACCAACACGGGGGGACCTAGTGAATGACCTGAAGAGAGCTGGGACCAAAGTAACAAAGGCTACCATCAGTAAAACACTGCGCCGCCAGGTACTCAAATCCTGCAGTGACAGACGTGTCCCCCTGCTTAAGCCAGTACATGTCCAGGCACGTCTGAAGTTTGCTAGAGAGCATTTGGATGATCCAAAAGAGGATTGGGAGAATGTCATATGGTCAGATAAAAACCAAAATAGAACTTTTTGGTAAAAACTAAACTTGTCGTGTTTGGAGGAGAGAGAATGTTGAGTTGCATCCAAAGAACACCATAACTACTGTGAAGCATGGGGGTGGAAACATCAGGCTTTGGGGCTGTTTTTCTGCAAAGGAACCAGAACGACTGATCCGTGTAAACGAAAGAATGAATGGGGACATGTATCGTGAGATTTTGAGTGAAAACTTCCTTCCATCAGCAAGGGCATTGAAGATGAAACGTGGCTGGGTCTTCAGCATGACAATGATCCCAAACACACCGCCCGGGCAAAAGAAGGAGTGGCTTCGTAAGAAGCATTTCAAGGTCCTGGAGTGGCTAGCCAGTCTCCAGATCTCAACCCCATAGAACATTTTGGAGGGAGTTGAAAATCCGTGTTGCCAGCGACAGCCCCAAAACATTACTGATCTAGAGGAGATCTGCATGGAGGAATAGGCCAAAATACCATCAACAGTGTGTGAAAACCTTGTGAAGAAAACGTTTGACCTCTGTCATTGCAAACAAAGGGTATATAACAAAGTATTGAAATTAAATTTTGTTATTGACCAAATACATATTTTCCACAATAATTTGCAAATAAATTATTTAAAAACCCTACAATGTGATTTTCTGTATTTTTTCTCTCTCATTTTGTCTCTCATATTTGAGGAATACCTATGATGAAAATTACAGGCCTCTCTCATCTTTTAAGTGGGAGAACTTCCACAATTGGTGGCTGATTAAATACTTTTTTCCCCACTGTACATAAGCGAAGAATCTCTAAAAGAACACTGTATAGACAGCTAAAGTTCATCAAGACATGCTCTGAATGCTGTTTTGAAGTTTTGAAATTTACTCTGTAAAAAAAAAGAATATTATGCAGTGTTTAACAGCAATTAATACTGTTTTTATCAACCTGGTCTCATGGCAAAAATGTACCCGGCGGCACATTTCATGAGCGCCAAAAACGTACCAATAAATACAATTCACTGCAGTTTCCAAATTAAATGAACACTAGAGGCAGTAAAACTCTGACACCTTTTATTCCTTTTCACACACATTTACAGAGTTTCGATTAATAAAGCGTAATTTTCGCACAATTACTTGAAGAATATGACTTCAAAACAATTTTAATATGTTGGGAGATTTGAAAACTGATGCTTTTGATTGTTAGCGCCGCAAATATCCAGCTTCATATCAATGGGTTTTCTTCGACGGTAGGTTGGTTCGGTAGTTCACGGAGTACAGAGACGTATCTGAGAGGCGAGGAGCTCCGGTTCAAATCCCGTGTAACTATGGTTTAACAAAACAGTTCAAATTTGCATATAAGTAAGTTAAAATGGCACGGTTGCATCAACAAATGTGTTTTTATATCAGTTTTGCATTTGTTAACACTATCGGGTAGGTTTAGGGTTGGGTTTGGTGTAGGGCATATTTCCAACACGATAGAGCATTAACTTTTGGTGACAGTCCCCGGATATTTTAATTCTGAACCGCCGCAATACGTACCTGAAGCAATGTAATAAAAACACAGCAATACATACCTATATCAACGTAATAAAAACATGCCAGGGTTCACGTACTGAACCCGTGTTTTAGCGCCACTCAGTGGACATTTCTCTTTGAAACTGCGGCGAAACATGCAGTAAGGTACATAAAAACGGTGTTGCAGAAAAGCACCCAGAGGTACGTATTTGACTGGGTTGGTTTTTATATAATTTTACTGTCAAATGATTACATTGTCTTTTATATATAAATAACTGTAAATGTATTTTTGGTGCTAATTTAATACCAGTGCAAACAGTTTACAGTCACCATTATTTTGATTACTTTGACAGGATATGGAGAAAATACGCCTTTACATACACTTAAACTTTTACAATTAACAATTATGCATTTAAAAAAATTATCAACCAAATAAATAAATAAACTGATTATGATTAACTTGCAGCTACTGTACATCACAATCATTTTCTCAATCACATTATACAGTCGTCTCATTTTTTTTAACTAATATGGTAAAAGTACAGATATATAGATAGATAGATAGATAGATAGATAGATAGATAGATAGATAGATAGAACGATAGAGTGTTGCACAGGAGTCTGGATCGCAGCTGCTATTTGCATCAATCCATGGTTTTGTATGTCTTGCTGTACATTAGTGAGATTTAGAGTTTCACAACTTAAGTAGTACAACTCCATTTTGATGTATGTCGCTGTCAGGTAACAATGCAAGTTTCCATTTTAAACATTTAATTTTTTTTTTTTATGTAAATGATCTGCAAAATGTTTGAGGAATGCATCTTATAGATTGCCTCAACGTACAGACATAGACTACTTGGGTCGTCAATCAATTTAAGTAGTTAAGTATAATTAATACTATAATTATTAACTAATAATTAACTACTATAATAATAAGTCTAATGGCTTTTTTTTTGTAAAACAAATTTGTGACCTGACCTATTTTGACTAATATTTGTATGTAAAACACCATGAATATTACCAAATGTGCAACTAATTCACCAAATCAAGACTTTGTTCAATTATATTAAATATATGGTTTGTGCAAATTAATGGCCAAGTGAAGTCAGACAGTACAATAGTAGTAAAGCATTAGTTATATTACACATATAAATAAATTGTCTGTAAGTATTAACTATATATTTACAGCAAGCTGTCTATTGTTCATTTTGTTTTTTGGTGGTTATTTTATTTTGTATTATGTTTCAACTTGTAATAACAAATTTGAAATTAGAGGTATACCAGGTTTGATTGAAGGCAGCGTGGTCCCCAAAAAGTCATTTTTTTATTCATGGGTTCTTTAAAGATAAAGCAGTAAACAGTCTTTATTGTCAGTCCATTGTAATGGTTCTTGATGAAAGAAACTGAAGAAATAAGCAAGTGGCCTTCAGGGGAAAATAATAATAAAAAAGCTACAATAGTGCAGAATATGTCCCCTTTAAATCATTTTTGACTAGCCAAACAATGCAGATGTCTGTTTGGCAATCAATAGACTTGACTAGCCGAACAGCATGCATAGTGACAGTGCTGACATTATTAAGTCATTGGATCAGTACCTTGGTATAATTACGAAGACAAAATGGCAGGCCTGTCAGTCAGATATGGGAAATTATGTTATATGAGAGATTGTTGCACATGATGAAAGGACCTCTCTCTGGGATGACCTGATGGAGACACCACTGTCTGTGTTCTCGCTGACGGCGAAGCTTATCAGAGCAGGTTCAGGTGAAATAGCCTGGCACAGTCTTTATCTGCTCCTTCCCAAACTTGACAAAAACAAAGCTGTGATTGGGGGTGTCAGACATATTTAAACAATTTCTCAAGAAAACAGTTGCCTTCTCACTAAATTTTAAGAAAACCACTTTGTCCTTTTGTATGTAAAATGGCACATTGAGCCTGAATAGACTCTACAATCATTACTTAACCATTTATTTGGAGAGCAAGTGTGCTGTTCTTCAATGTAAGTGGACCAATCTATAGTAATATTAGGTTTCTCTTTACTCAAGATGGTTTAAGATGAAAACTTTATCTTGAAAAATGTAATGGTTCCAAAACAGAGCCCTGGTGCACTCCTACATAAAATACAGTATACACATTTGTTTTACATTCAGTTCTAATACAGTCTTTTAACATGACACAGAACTCAATGAACCTATTGATTCTGATGATATTAAACAAATAAACAATCACTTACTATAAATACAATTAAATCAACATGTGAGTTTCATGTATTTAACATTTTTTTTAAATACATGAAAGGCATTATATGTGCTTTATAAGTACTAATAAACAGCTAATATGCTTGTAATATGCATGCTAATAAGCTACTAGTCAAAAGTGAGAATTTGTTCTTAAAATAAATTGTTACAATATGTGTACATCTCTAAATTTTCGCTGATAATATTAAAAAAAAAATCATGATATATCATGGATCAGAAATAAAAAAGTATTTCAAGAATTTGCATTAATCTTCTCAAATGCATGTTTAACTCATTTATCACTTTCTGTAACAAAATGTTTTGTTGTACATTTGTTCAGTGCTGTTTGCTGAGTTTGCATAACATATTAAAACATTTAAAGGGGTCATATGATGCTTTTTTAAAGATCATTATTTGGTGTATTTGGTGTAACAGAATATGTTGACATGCTTTAATTTTTCAAACACTGTACATTATTGTAAGTCCTCTATACCCCGCCTCTCTCAAACACATCGTTTCCAACAAAGCCCCCTCCTTTGACAAGCACAAACTGCTCTGATTGGCCAGCTGACCCAGATCATTGTGATTGGCCGAACACCGCAAGCACTCATCGGAAAAGTAACGCCCCTTACCATAATCACGAGATTCATCTTTCAAAATAAATGTAAAGAAAGTAAATAATGTAATTAGTTTTACCATCAGTTCAAGCCCGAAAGGAGTTTACCAGGACACAGTAAGGACAGCTGACTTACTGTAATGTGCCGTCTCTCTCTCCACATTACACGCGAGAGCGCACACACAAACACACACGATGCGCAAAACTCTGCATTTGAACAGTCAATAGCAAATACTTTAAACTAATAACAAAACAGTAGCTGATCCAGAGTGCCAGATTGTCATAGCAAAGTCAGAATTACCTCCTCCTAGGTTCACGAAACAGTCGTCCATAAAACGCATTGCTGTTCTGTTTTAAGTAATCTTAAAGATTCCTAAATGCAACTACTTCCGGAAGGCCAAATAAAGTGCTTTGCTTTCGCCTAGAAACACAGGTCTCTCTGACATGGCCTGCTTAAACCTAAATGGGTTACTGAAAACCACGCCTCTATTCTTTGCTGCACATTGGGTGCATTATGCAAATATTACACTAGTGACCTAATATGTGGGGGCGTGTTAAATGGCCTCGTGTTTTAGGGGGACGGGCAGGTCGCAACTTGATAAAGAATATCTCTTGGGTTTGGGACTTTGGTTTTGCAACTTCAGGGATCTTATCTATGAACAATCAACTTGTAGCACTCCAAAGAGAAAGGAAAAAATTTAAATAGCATCATATGACCCCATTAAATTCAGTGCTTTTGGACAGTATTGAGTGGATGGGAATCTGATGCAGTGCTATAACTTTACTCCAGCCAGAGAAGCATGACCTTCTGGTATATAAATCTGATGAGTTCATATAGGCCTACTTGTTCTACTCAACACCCTTCAAACTGCATTGTAAAGTAAATTGGAATTGCTAGCATGACTTCCCCTTTACATCACATGTGACAAGACTGCTGCGGTACTGCAATGATTTAGAGCAGAAGCTTGTGGGCCAGGAAACATGAATGTAGTAAATAAATCCTAGAGGAAGCACAGACACACATTTTTGCATTATTCTGCTCTCTGACTCTGACCTGAATTTCATCAAATAATTGCATGTTTCTAATCGATATCCAATACAGCGAGATGAAACATGCAATCCAATCACACACTGAGTGTTTTGTTCTTGCGGTTTATTTATTTACTTATATATGTTTGGCTGTGCTGGGAAAATGCCATACGCTATCATTATATTGTGTGCAAAAAGCATGTTGCAAAGGCCAGCAGAAATGCACTGATAATGTACTGATGGGTACAGCTCATCTATAATGGAGAAGCAAATTGTTGAGTGTTTCCAAGTGCTTTCTGGAGCGTCAAAGTTTTTGTCACCATTAACTTGCATTGTATATTGATATACAGTACTGAAACATATTTATAAAAATCTTTATTTGATTTCTGCAGAAGAATGTCATACACAGCTGGGATGGCCTGAAGGTGAATTTCCAGAAAAGATGTCCAAATAACTACTCTGGGATTGCATGATTTTGTTCAATCACACTAGCAGAGCTTTCTCATGTTTTGTAGTTTTGTTTATGAAAGCAATCTTAGCTTAGAGCTCAGATGCAAATATCTACCACAGGGTGACATCAAATCAAGTTATTTTGGCAGCTTGGTATACTGAAAATACTCTTTTCAGTGAGGGGTCATTTTTTTATTTCTATATTATGTAGTATGTAAAGGATTTACCACTAAAGCAGGATCTCTTACATGTCGAAGATACAATGTGAAGTACGTTCTCATGACCATTGAAATAGTAAAACAGACTAGGACTGTAGGTTTCCCCAGACCACAGAGACGAATCAAGTCAAATTCTAAACGTTTATGATATGGACTCAGCTCTCTTGTGTATACCACCACTAATACTTTGGCACTTCACCACAATGGAAAAACTCCCACACAACCACTAAAACATCATCCATTGCATGATATACCACAAGCTTAACCAAGCAAACACACTTCAATAAGACGGAATTTGCATCTTCTCTTCACGAGAGTATTGTTTTTGGCATATCGCTACGCTAGTGATAGCAACGTTACAGAGCCCTTTACCTAGTCAAGTATTTGTTCGTAGTTCTAGTCTAGTCTTGTCTTGCCGTGTTATCTGATTGCCTGGTTGCCCGATTCTCTGTCTGCCTTGGATTTCTCTCGCCTTGTCGTTTAGACTCTGTTTGCTCCTTTACTGAACTATCGCCTGTTTGTGGGAGTCCCGTTGTCACGTGTTGCCCTTCGGGATTACGTTCGCAGAGATCGACGAACTCGCCTACTAGGCAATAATCTTGCCTCCTGTGATGTACCTGTGTTGTATCTGACCTTGACGTTTTTGAGCATGCTTTGCTCATTTGCGAAAGCCTTGGCCAATGGATCCGCAGAAAAGAGTCTCAGTTCTGATTATCGGAACGACGACTCTCGCCCGACAAGGATCACACGCGGCTTCCCAAGGAAATGCCAGGTATGACGCAGCGATTTATGCTGCTAGCGCTCAGCAGGGCAAACAGATCACTCAAGGGTTACAGTGTGGAATATTTGGCTTTGGCAAACTATGGCTCAAAATTACCCGACATTATCAGTTAAGAAGAAACCTCTTCTCGTGAGGGTCACTTACACCCAGCTTTAAATTCAAGGAGTGATTCAGCGAGGGTCATCTTAATCACTTATTCTCAGTAGTTTTGGATAAGATGTTTTGGGGGACTGTTGGGTTAGGTTCATTGTGGATGTGCGGAGGGAAAACGCAGAACACTGCAACTCATCCAAAATCAGAGCAAAATATGGGCTGCATAGCCACACTGGAGCATGCTCCAAAATGCAGGCGGACAGAGAGCCTGTTGCAAAAATGGCAGCAGCAACAACAACCCCATCGAACAATCACAAGTCGAATCTCCGAGTCAGTTGAGTCACAGGCTCTGGCTCCAAGAGGTTCATCCGACCAAGTCAAATCAGCCCTAGATCTGTCAAGAGTCTGGGCACGTATCAGTGATATTCCAGAGTTAGTACAATTCTCAGATGTTTGTACAAGAGTCATGTCAGTTCAGGATGATCTTCAGAGTAGGTATGTTCAGCTGTTCTCAGAGTAACATCAAGTCTCAGCGGGTGTCGGAGACAGAGTCAGTCATGTCACAGCCTGATCATCCACGAGTCTTTTCAACATACTGTCTTTTGCACCCAGATCATCAAGGTCAGTCCCTCAGTATCCTAGTCTGGTATCCAGTGTGAGGGATGCACTGCTGGTGTCTGCACGTGCAGATGGTATCCCCAAACCCACTCACTCTAAACCCTTCTGTTCATGAACTCATTCCCCTGTCTGCAGCACTTCCCATGTGCAATACAACACCACAGAAAATACTGAGGTGGCGTGTTCACTACGGTGGGTCTCAGAGATTCGCCACAGGCTGATGCCTGCGGTGCTCGATTCAGCTCCTTGCGTGGTGGTGGCGCTCAGCAATGCACTCTCAGCCTGTCGTGTCACGGTCAAAGAGACCATTACTGAACTCTTCTTGTTTCCTGATGTTACTGCTGTAGAACCTCAAGAGGTGTCAGCAATCAAGAAGAACGCTCCAGAAGGTGTCAGGGGTTTCCAATTAGCAGCTCCGTCTGTCCTGTAAGGACAAGAGGCCATCTATGAACTAATATGCATGTCCTGCTCACAGCTAGGAGGTCGATCCGTATTGATCCTCGCCGGCCCCGTCTGGTTCCATGCTCTGACGGATATGCAATCAGTCTATGCCTGGTGTTTGGACTTGTTGACCCTTTAAATGAAATATCGCCTGTTTGTGGATACCGTTGCCTTGCCCATTGGATTATTGGTTCGCGATCGAAGATCACGCCTGCCCTCGGAATCTCTTTGCCTTTGCTGTGATGTAACCTGTGTTGTTATCTGACCCTTCGCCCATTTTTCACCCAAGCCTGTGTAATAAAGCTTTGCACATGGATCTGCACGTCTCATGTTCTGATTACTCCATAACAATAGGGAATGTTACGAAATCGTGTTAACTTTAAGACAGAGTTCTATGCTATTGTGTATTGGGTCTTTTTAAGAGCAATGTATTGGATGGTATGATCCCTAATGTAATAATGAGAAGCCTTAAATGCATGTTTTATCTCAAGACTAAAAAATAAAACACACACACACAGTTCTCTTGCAGTATTTCTTTGTATTTTGCATCATCCATTGTTCTTTCTATTTTAACAAAAATATTCCCACTGATGAAAAGGCCCTTCTGCAAGGTGATTTCACTCTTTACCAAACTCTAGCAGTGTTGCTGTTTGAAGTGTGGTCAGTCTTGAGTTTTTTCCACAGCTGAGTTGTGTTTTGGCAAAAGAGGCATGTTTTAGTCTCATATAACGGCACAGTGTTTTCCCACAGAATTTCTTTATTTTAATTTATTTAAAAAAAAATGTATGTGTCATATCAAACACTATACAGGTATATCCTTTTTAAATTCTGACATGTTAACGCCAAGCAATTTCACTAAAGTTTTTTGTTATGCAATCTTAGCATTCACATATTTTTATAGCTCTATCCACTTACCGCAGATCAGGGTTTCCCAATCCGAGGTTAATGAGGGAACTGCAGGGGGTTCATGAGTTGAAGAAAATGATATAATATGTTTTGTTAAATGTAAATTTAACATAAATAAATGGCACTGTGTTCAGTGCACACACATGTAGTTTATGATCTGGTGTTTTCAGCATATCAGAACCGCTTGATTCACACATAATTGATGCAGCAAACTCCATCTCTACATGGAAAATTTGTTTAACATGCATTTTAGATCAAAACGTGTGCTAGATTTATTTTATTTACTTATTTGCATAATTCTAAATTTTTTTGAGCATATAACTTTACAGCATTTCACCAGGATTTAAAATCTTGGGGGTTTGAACATTTTAAAAGTGAAAGATTTAAAACATAAATAATAGTATAAATAACGTAATCTATTTGAATGTCATGTGACCATTAACTGACATCAGAAAATGTAAACATGTAAATGTGTCATTAAATTTAAAATCTAAACTTAAAATCTCAGGGTGACTTCAAAAAAATATGTTACACCTAATGGGTCCATTATCAACCTTTGGTTCATTTGTGTCTATTTTTATTTCTCCTAAGGGATATTAGGATAAATATTTTAAGGACTAAAACTCAGTTCAGCTTGCTATGCTGCTGTAGCTGTGATGTCTCTGGAAACAGTAAATATTGCTTGTGAGACACTGTGATATTCAGTGAGCATAAAATCAATACAAAGACGTTGACCTTTGAGTCGTAAATGCCTTTTCCTTGAAATGTCTCCGGCTGCCGAGTAAATCAGTGAATATTCATCATGAAGGTCTGTAACACAATAGCAAAGTTAATTGGAAAGACAATATTCTTGGCTATAGTTCATCACAACACAATCGCACAAGTCTGCCAAAAACAGAAGGTTGTACAGAATGGCACAACATCATGAACGGAGCAATTGCTGTTAAATATTTGGCACTATTGCATGGTGTTTAAATTCTACTGCGCAGATGTTCACCGTACGCCCCAATACAAAGATTCTATGTAGAAATGAGGCCTTGTCCCTCTGTTATTTAGAATATTTAATGGCAACACATTGTAATAGAGAAGACAGGGATGGTTAACACATGGCGAGGCGTAACACCGTTAGTTTAACCAATTACGGGGTGAAATCACCGTTAAACATGATCTTTGGTGAAGGAGTAAATATATTGGACATGATTTTCACAAAAGATGAGCTCAAATATACAAGACTCTGTAAGGATGGTTTCCCTACGGTGGTTCAGGCTGTAGGATTGCCGAATGACTAAAGAAACGTTATCAGCACGATGGTATAAAACTGTAAATTTCTAGTCTATTACCACCCACTGCCACTTATACCAACGACGGAAATAAGCACAGTTAGAATAGCTACATATGTGGGAGAGAGTTGCTATTGTGTGACTATTCGTAGAATGCAATAGGTAGCACTTTAAGATGAACCTTGAATCAAGACTAGTTAGCACATAATTAATAATTGAAATGGTTTAATAACAATATTTTGTTATGGTTACACTTGAATTGGTTACAAAATAGATGAAGGATGGTAAAGCATAGTTAATTGTACCCAACATGTAAAATATTACCTGAGAGAAAGAGATAGAGAGAGGAAGAAAAAGAGGGAGAGAGGGCAGAGACCCAAGAAGAGCTCCAACAAAGAAAAGAGGCAGCAAAGGAAAGAGACAGAGCAACAGTTACAGTCCTCTTTTATCCCTTCCTTGACCATATGACTAAAAAACAAATGTGAGACATTCAAACTGACCAATCAGCAGATTACAACTTCACCCACTGGGAAAAAGGTGTGACAAAGACCCCCGATGTATACACATGTTGGCCAACAGGCCTTGATCGATATCAGCACTTATGTGCCTTCAGGAATGCCAAATGTCCCTTTTGATTCTCAAGATAGGTTTGGGACAGGAAAGCAGAAATCTTTTTTGACCTTACAAAGTCACCCCTTGGCACCGTTGGCCACACCTTAAGAGGCAAAAGGTGACACAGTCCATGAAAACATGCTTTCTGTACTGTGCAGATGTCATCTTCAGTCTTCTGGTCCAGATTTGTTCCAGTTGCAGCTGGTCAGCCTTTGTTCTCCTTTCAGCCCTGTGTGAGAGATCTTCATCGAATGGTGTTGCACCCTTCATAGATATGCAAAACAACCACTGAATACTTCACACCTCCCAAGAACAGGCACGAACATGGTAGAATCGCTTGTCCATCGTTCTGAGGCAGGGAACAGGATGTGAATATGCAGCGGGATCTGGATTATAAAAGAGCATGTGGCACAACAAACAGCAAAAGTGTATGGCATTTGTCATTGGTCAGAGGTTTGATGTGGTTAGATTGAATTTGTCTCTGGCAAAAAGCCCTTAAATCGATGTACTTAAAAAGATGTCAAGGTGAGAACAAAAGATGATCTGAAAAGCTCTTACACTGTTTTTGGAAACATTAAAATAAATTGCATTATAATAAAATCAACAATTGCTGGTTTTAACACCCCCTTCATAAGTAAGAGTATAAGCAAAATATTCAGAGTCACCAAATACAGAGATTCAATTGTCCAAAAACAATCTTTGTTTCAACTGAAATGGACAACATACAAATAAACAAATCAAATTAGTTACATGATATATCAATGAAAATGTTTGTACTAAGGTAAAAGTGAGAAATACTAATTTACATTTGAAACTTGGAGAGATGATAGCTAAGTGATTAGGTATACCAAAAGAAACCAAAACAAACAATAATTGGAAGAAATTCACAATTATAATACAGTCTAGATGTATAGACCTAAATATCAATATCAGACAGATGTAGATTTGAGTCTGTGTGTGAAGATCAAATGGTTTTATCTATGTGGCTGTATTTAGCTGTGGCTATGTGTCAGTGTAATCATACTCCAAACAAAGGCAAGCAAGTTTTACAATTGTGATGCAAATTTGGCCCTGTTGTAACAGGGAGCCAGCCTGAGAATGTGAGTATGAGGTGTGATCTGGCTCAAAATGCTTCCATACCAATGTTTTTTGTTAAGGAGCATGATAAAGTGCAAAGTTCAGAGCTGAATCCTGTTGTGAGAAAAGCATTTTCATTGTTAAGACAATTGTGAATCACACATTGCCACATAACAATTCTATGCTCCTGTACATGGTTTAACTGCAGCTATATAGAAAATAGCAGAGTGTACCACTCAGGAGACAAACAAATTCAGCATAGACACACATGCAACTTGAAATCGCTATGCAATTCCTGTATTAGTTATTCCAATTTTACACAAGACACATGGTCTAGTATGCATGTCGCATCTACAACCTTTAACCTAAGTGTTTCACACACTTACAGTAAAGCAGTCATGTGTTTTTTTTAAAAGAATAAACCCAAATAGTCTATGTGTACATGTAGTAGCACAAACAACTATACTGTGTGTTCTATGTGCACAATGTCTTAAGCACAATTACACATTTGAAAATACAAACAGCATAACTGAAATTTGGATGTTTACATATTAAACTCATTGCTATTAAGCTGCTAACCCACTAGCAAGTGAAGTCAATAGCTGGAGGCCTTGCATGAACAATGCAGTCAACTCACTAAGAGTTTTAACTGCAAATGAGCATTGATATCTGCCTTTAGAAAGTGGTTTCCTATCTTTCTGAAAATAAGGTGGAGGTCTACCCCTACACAGGGACCAGCATGTTTCCTCTGTATGGCCTTTTTTTTGACAGGAACGACAAAACCTGCTATCTTTGCCACAGGGTTGTTTGCTGTGTTCTCCTGAAGTTTGAGGATTTTCATGACTCTCCAATGCTTCCTTCACACCATGCGTTGTGGTCCACGACTCTGCGCTATCACGGTGCTGCATAACCTTAAGAACTGAAATCGGCACACTTTTTTGAGCAGTGGCACATGCTTCCTCTGAACAAATCATTCCAGAATCATCACAGCAAGTCATTTCCTCTAAGAAGTGAACATGCTTTTTAGCCCCATCGCTGTTAAGCGTTTTGGGAGACATGGACTCTTGTGCCTTAAGCTTAGTCTTGAGATCTGCAATGATGTCCTTGTGATTTTTACACTTCTCAGTTAGGATTAACTGCTCAGCTAGTAAGTTATCTAGCTGCAATTGAAGATCTTGAATCTTAGCTTCTGACTTTTGTGCCTCTGTATTTTTAGAATGCAGTTCTTTTAGCATCTATACTTAAAGTTAGACACATTGTTAACTCACTTAGCCTTATATAACACATGTAGTTTAAAGCCTCAATTATTTCACCTTGTTTTGATTTCTTTTCATGTTTACCAAGTATGTTCCACCATGTAAGCATTCTCTCATCTGAATTAAGATCTTGTATTCTGAATTTGCTCAAGTTAGGTTTAACCTTTTTGCTCCATAAAGCAAACAATACGTCACTGTCAGAAATTTTCCCTTCCATCCCTGATGAGATGAGTCTGAATGTTCTCGAAGTGTACAGTAATGGGACAATTGAAGCTAATTACAACCTTCCAATTTCTATACCATGCAAAATGGAGAATGAAAACATACTTAATCACTCCATGGTCATAAGGCCAGCTTTAAACCATTTACAAGATCAACTGTGAAAAAAATCCTCATTCTGATTAAGTAAATCTCAGAAAACTCACTGCAAGAGATACCGGGTTTCGGCACCTCTGTATGGTTGGTTTCCCTACAGTGGTTCAGGCTTCAGGATTGCCGAAGGACTAAAGAAACATTATCAGCACAATGGTATAAAACTGTAAATTTCTAGTCTATTACCACCCACTGCCACTTATACCAACGACGGAAATAAGCGCAGTTAGAATAGCTAAATATGTGGGAGAGCGTTGCTATTGTGTGACTATTGTATTGCAATAGGTAGCACTTTAAGATGAACCTTGAATCAAGACTAGTTAGCACATAATTAATAATTGAAATGGTTTAATAACAACATTTTGTTATGGTTACACTTGAATTGGTTAAAAAATAGATGAAGGATGGTAAAGATAGGTAATGGATTTTTTTTTTTTTTTTTTCTTTTTTTTTTATACCCAACATGTAAAATATTACATGAGAGAAAGAGATAGAGAGAGGAAGAAAAAGAGGGAGAGAGGGCAGAGACCCAAGAAGAGCTCCAACAAAGAAAAGAGGCAGCAAAGGAAAGAGCCAGAGCAACAGTTACAGTCCTCTTTTATCCCTTCCTTGACCATGTGACTAAAAACCAAATGTGAGACATTCAAACTGACCAATCAGCAGATTACAACTTCACCCACTGGGCAAAAGGTGTGACAATTAGCAGACCCCCGGTGTATACACATGTTGGCCTACAGGCCTTGATCGATATCAGCACCTCTGTGCCTTCAGGAATGCCAAATGGCCCTTTTGTTACTGAAGATAGGTTTGGGACAGGAAAGCAGAAATCTTTGATAATTTTTGACCTTACAACTCCATACTGGAGCTTTTTAATACACTCTTTGTGCTATTTTTCACAGTTTGAACATAAGTAGTAGATATCTGAATTGCACTGATTTGTTGCAGACAAATATTAAACTAAAGTTTGAGAGAAATATCTACTGCATAACATAACCTTTTGAAGTTTTACTGAATGCTTTCATTAAAATGTTATGCTTCAGACCAATTCTTTCCAAGGAAAGACACTCATATAGTTTGTAAAGGATCGTACAAAGACATAAAATAACCAAGGTTTCTGTAATAAAACATAAGAAATAACATTATTTGTATTGACATAGGAGAGAGGGTTTCGCTCTAATGCTTTTTGTCTGATATCGTGTTTCTTGTGTAAAGGAGAGAAATGGCTCAATAGTCAGTTCAATACTGTTTGGATTAGACTGGATATTTTCGACTACGAGTCACACTTGCTGAATCATAATGTCCTAAAACTCTTACTGGAATACAATGTGTGATGTATTATTCCAGTTAAAGTTTATGACAGAGAGAAAGACAGACACAGAGCAACCACCCAGAATGTTATGATAACCTCATAGCAAAATTTTAAAGCTTCCACTAGGTCTTCAAACTAATCTTCAAGTCGAACTTGCAGACTGGATGGATTTTTCCATCCAACATTCAAAGTTTGGTTTTATTAGCTTTATTTTTATAAATAAAGACTGTGCCTTTATTTCCCCTCTGCATGTCACTGTGTGGCTCAGACAAAAGTGAAAGCTCTCGTCTCTGTCTTTGTCGGGAGCTCTCACTGCTATTACTCATGATCATTTGCCCGACATGCTCATGATCAAATGCATTTCAATAAGTAATTTCTGGCCATCAATTAATGTGAAGGTTCCAGTTGAGTTTCTCCATTTTAGAGGACACACATTATGTGGCCTTAAGAAGAAAAATAGAATATTAATGGATATCAAAGTGGACTAAAACTTAAGAAATCGCATGGCTAATGGAGTTTATTGACCACATTAATAGCATAGGCTGTGTGGTTGCAATACTATTATTATGGATTAAAAACGTACAGAATCATGTAACAAACAACATAAACTTAAGAAAGCGTTTAATAGCATGATATAATATGATGAAATTAATAAAGCTCACGACAGGTTTGTGTACTGGAATGATTACAGTGGTAAACATACAGAGTATGCAGTAATGTCTTAATTTTGACATATGGTAACCTTTTTGACATAACCGGTTGATATTCAGTTCAATGGAGTAAAAAAAAAAAAAACTGTTTTCAATAATTCTTAATTACCAAAACATGTAATAACTTTAAATTTTGACTTTTGACTTAACAACATTTTGTGTGCAGCCCTGTTAATTTCCCACATTTACAACACTGTAACATCATTTAGACACTTTCTATAAACTCATTCAATTTTCAATTTTTTTTTCACAAATTGAACTAAAGTTTTCATGCTCATATCAGCAAACGTTTGTGTGTAGTTTATCAAAATCACATTAGAGCAACAATGCATGTGACAAATGAGCTGTGATGTGTTTCCATACTGTTATTTGATATAGTGAATGTTTATATTGAGTTACAGATCTCTAATTTCTCTTGTTTCAACCACTTGACTGAATGTAACATGGCCACAAGTGCATGCATATAATTTAAGGTCCAAAAATGACATGTCAAAAGTCAGAAAATTCGGCTTTGGTAAGTAAAATTACTCGCCAACTGGCTGTTAACGTTATTATGAATTGTAAAATAACATTGAACTGATTAAATTGAATTGCAAGCGTGATAATCTGACACTCGCAATGAGAATTTCCTGGTAAAGACATACAAACCATCCTCTGAAGAAAACGTCTGGCTCAACTCACGCATCTTTTAATTACCTTTAGTAGAAAATGATTACCATCAAATGTTTTAGAATCAAAAAGTGTTTTTATGTGTTTCACTTAGAGACCGAGACTGACTCATCTCATATATGATGCTGCAAATGTGGCAAAACGTTAATCCTGGCTTACTGAACACCTTGGTACTTGTCAGTTAATGTTCAAAGAAAAGATGACACTGCATGCTTAAAATAGTGCCTCTTTCATTTTTCTTTGGCTTACTGAGAAATGTTTCTGGCATTCTTTATGCCAATGTCAGTTCACCTTTTTGAAAGACCAGTACCTTTGACATTTTGGAAGTAGTGAACTATATAACAGAGATGGCTTTTAGCTCTTTAGACCATGAAAGGGATGAATTAACTCACATTTTGTTCAAAACGTATGACATTTTAAGCATTAAAAGGCTGTCACACTTGTGTCTTTATTGTCTGACTGACCAAATTAAGATAACCGGACAAAATGGACCTGATCAACAGCATGAATTCTGACTGCAGAATTAAGTGTCATCTGGGACATTCCTAGTTCATGCCTTTCTACATTAGATCAGCAGTCAACCAACAAAGATATCCAATCAATGCCAAAATGCTGCACTGTATATAATATCGTTCCACGTAAGGTTCCGGGCTTTCCAGGCATTTTCTCAAGCACACAGTCAATTAAAAAATTGCCATCCATGGACATTCACATGGACATGTGAAAGGAGATGCAAGGGATTTTTCTCAGTGTTTGACCAAAGCTCAGCTAAATGTATTGTTTTGCATATCATTCTCCAGAAAGTAAGATTTTATTTTTCTTCTCATAATTCATCATTATATCAATAAGTGTCAACCTTACTGTGGTAACATTTCTGGAAAAATATGTTGTTACTTGGACGTTTCATGACACTTTCAAAGTGTAATGTCCAGTAAATGGTAATTAAAAGCACATTCAGTTTTATTTTAAATAGATGAACGTGAATCAGAAAATGTTTTATTACGCTGGTTGGTGTACATTTTGTGGAAGTTCAGAAATTAAATAAAAAGCAGACTTAAGACAAAAACACATTTGCTGAAGCAATCATGCAATTTTATCAGTTGTATTATTAATAAGAATTCAAGTCAGACTCAGTGTTAAAATGCTTTTATTATCCATTTGGTGACATTTGTGTCAAATACAGTACAGATATCTGATAAAATGTGATTAATTCTCAAATGATGTAAATAGCAACAAGACAACATCATACAGTTATCAAGGCTGGAGTTGAGTCCAGGTGTAACACGTGGAGAGTGCTCCCCCGACCAACTGTTTTTTTTTTTATAATATATATATATATATATATATATATATATCTGATTTCTTACAGAGGTTAATGTGTTGCATGAAGGACGAGTGCCACCTCATTCTTAAATGTTTATATGTGCATACCCATCTCAATAATGGCTTCACTGTGATCAAGAAATAAACATGCAAACAAATGTCAAGAACCATACTGTGATATATGGGCTAAATTGCGACATACAACAACACTATAACGACAAGTCAATTATGGTGGGAAGGTGAGAGCAATGAATAAAGCAAAACACTTGTAACTAGTTTTAAGGAGTAATCTAACTACTGAAAGAAAAATGTAAAAAATAAAGAACTGATTTAATAGTCTCAGTTTGAAGTGCAAACCTAAGCAATTACATAGTTGTCAGTTGCTATTTTCATGGGAATCATAATGTTTTTTAGTCTAGATGGGTGAACTTGCTGACTGTAAGTCAAAGTACATGATCATAAGCACAACAGTTAAGTGTGAGTAATTAGGAGGCAAAAATCTCTTCCTGTCAGCCTGTTCCTGTCTCGCCACCTCTGGCTGCGGCGGCTCCCTTCAAACTGCACTTCCTTTGAGTTGTCTGATGCTGTTGAACGGTGCGGCGCCGCCGACTGCGTTTGATAATCTGTCATCCACACGCCATGCTCAGTGTCATCAACATGCCGCAAACGCCGCTTCAAAAATTAAACACTGACATTTTAACTTGAAAAACTGCAGTTACGTGACACACCGACAAAAACGAAGCCAATGCTGAGAAATGTTTGCTTAACTGGAAAAGCAGTGGAAGGTTTGTGAAGGGAGCGTTTTACCTTGCCACCTCCCAACACGTATCAGCCGGCATAAGATTTATGGCTCTTCTAATTAAATTTTGCTAAGCTGGCAGACACTTGAGCGAACTGTGATGTTACTCCTGGATTCTGATTAACAGGGGCTGAATTCATTATTGTCCTGTAGTGCCCGTCTGGGTCCTTAACAGCCCCTGCTAATTAAAAAGAAGAATGCAGCCAATATTATACTGCACGCAATCAACGTTTATGCTTACTTGTAAAAACACAAATACACAGTAGACTATAGGTGTGCATTGTAGTGACTTACACAAAAGCAGGAATGTCTTTAAAGCTTCAAAAAATAATTTATATACTTGCATTTCAGTAATAAGACATTAATACAGTGCCGTGAAAAGTTTTTTGCCCCCTTCGTTTTTTTTTTTTTTTTTGCATATCTGTCACACTTAAAAGATTCAGATCATCAAACGAATTTTAATATTACACAAAGATAATTCAAGTAAACACAAAATTCAGTTTTTAAATTATTATTTTATTTATTAAGGGAAAAAACTGTCCAAACCTACCTGGCCCTACGTGAAAAAAATGAATTGCCCCCTCCTGTTAAATCATGGAAGAACTGTGATTAACCACATTATTTTAGAAAGCTGAGTTAAATTTCACTAGCCACACCTAGGCCTGATTACTGCCACAACTGTTGAATCAAGAAATCACTTAAATAAAACCTCTCTGACAAAGTGAAGCATGCTTAAAGGACAACACATCATGAAGCGATCTAAAGAAATTCAAGAACAGATGAGAAACAAAATAGTTGACATGTATCAGTCTGTAAAGGGTTATAAAGCCACTTCTAAAGCTTTGAGACTCCAGTGAACCATGGTCAGAGCCATTATCCACAAATGAAGAAAACTTGGAACAATGGTGAACCTTCCCAGGAGTGGCCGGCCTCCCAAAATGACTCCAAGTGTGCAACAACGACTCATCCAGGAGGTCATACAGTAATCCAGAACAACATCTAAAGAACTGCAGGCCTCACTTGCCTCAATTAAGGTCAGTGTTCATGATTCAGCAATAAGAAAGAGACTGGGCAAAACCCCTTTAAAAACCCTTGACCCCTTTAAAACAGAAGTAAGGTCAACAAACAGAAATATCAAACCATTGTTTTGGCAAACAGAAATCATAATTAATCATTTAAATAAATGTTAAGCATGTGACAACTTGCCTCGACTTGACATTTATGAACAATGCTTCTGTCGTGAAAACACCAGTTTCAACCTTTCAGTTCAAATTGACCGTTGTTATATAGTTACTCTTGAATGTCAGAATGTGTGTCAGTGTGATTTTATTGTGTTCACGTGTAACCAAACAGCAATTCTAAAAATATGATGAAAGTGGAAATGTGTCTTGGTGGATAGAATTCACAAATCCAACATGCAGAACATCTAGGGAAACACACATTTGTGTAATTGGACTTTAGAAACCTTAGTTCCTGTGAAAAATAGAGATTGTGACAACTAGCCCCATGCTCTCCTATAATTAACATGGTAAACACATTTTGTTGTCATGACAATGTTGCACACAACATTTCTTTACCTATTGCACAGTGAAATTGAATAAAATCGTGACTTTGGTTTATGATTCTGCCAAATGCAGTATTCCCAGACAATGGACATTCAGCACACTTCATATCTTCTCATATTGAAGACGTTGAAAATAGATACAAAAGTCTGGAAGATCTTTATTTGACCCCATAATTCTACTTTAATAAAAATTGTATACATTTACACCATTTATTACCTCATACTGAATATAATCTAAGGCCAAGCAATGATTGATATGTTAAAAGTGAGCTTTGCATGTCTTCCTGAAAGAAATGTTTTTCTTGATCATGACAGGGTATACATGCATTTGACAGGTAAGTTCTTCTCTGCTGTTTAAGCCACAGAGCGCTGAAGCTGAAGGCTTCAAAACACATGCCTCTTTTCAACTGCTCTGCTTTCATCTGTTTTAACACAAGCTTCTCCTCTCTTCATAACTCGCCTGCTCCGTTTTCTCTCCATCGTGTAGCTGTGAGCCGGTTTATCCATCCAGTGGCAGAAACACTTCTGATGTTTGGATGAGAAGGTTTCAACTAAAACTCTATGCTGAATTAATTTATGCTTAATCTCTTTCTCTATATGCATATAATTTGATAGTGATAATTTGGTGTCTTGCTTTTTATGTGTTGCAGTCAGATTCTAAACTCTTGTAACCAGAAGGATTAAAATGTACACTGTAAAAATAAATAAATGAATAAATAATAATAGTTAATTGTGCATGTTTATGTTTTAAATAGGTCTATAAAGTGACATATTTGAATCTAATTAATTACTAGTTATTAATCAAATTAACCTCACATTATTGACATTAATTAATATCTTTAATTATCGGGCACAGGATGTGTTACAGGTAATTTAGCATTATCATTGTGTTAAATTAAAAAAAATCTCTGAATAGACATTACAAAAAAGTAGCTTTAGAAAGAAAATTTAGTTCAACATACAACAATACAAATAAATACTGAAATATAAATGATGCTCTAAATATAAAACTTAAAAGCACCACTAGGTGGTGACAAATCACTGTCTTAAGTAAGTTATTCAGTCTTTCATTCAATCAATTCGTTCAAACGGCTGATTCATCAGGAAACGAAGCAAGTGACTGTCTTTATGAAAGAGTCACTGAATCATTAACTCACTCGATTCGTTCAAAAACGTGGATTCATTCAGTAAAGAAACACCGCTGTGTTGCTGATCAGAGTACCTAGCCTAGACTTTCTTATCTGGGCCCCTCTCAAACGTGTCGGATGAATGAAAGCATGAACGAATGAATGAAACTCATTTGTCTGTGTTTCACTCCGTCTCGAATCGCGCTACTGGAAAGCGCTTGAGAAACAGTGTCTCTTCCACAGCTTGGTACGCTGTCAACTAATTTTTTTAGTCTCGAGAAAGACTGTACGACATTCACATTACACATGATTTGACTGATTTTTACGTAGAAAGGCCGACAGCGAACCACATTAAAAGAAATGATCATTCATCTTTTCATACCCTGGTCAAATAACAAAAACGATCTTTTGAACTTTCTATCATCAAAGAATCCTGAAAAAATTACTCAACTGTTTTAAATATCAATAATAATAATAATTACAATGAATAATAATAATAATATAAGATCAGAATGTTTCTGATCAGCAATCAGCATATTAGAATTATTTCTGAGATCATGTGACACCTAATAAGTGAAAATTTTGCTTTGATCACAGCAATAAATAAAAATTTAAAATATATTCAAATATAAAAAAGTAAATTTTAAAAGTAAACTATTCACAAATTGCGCTTTTGCTGTACTTTGGATCAATACGATGCATCTCAATAAATTAGAATTTGTCGTGGAAAAGTTCATTTATTTCATAATTCAACTCAAATTGTGAAACTTGTGTATTAAATTAATTCAATTCACACAGACTGAAGTAGTTCAAGTCTTTTTTTCTTTTAATTGTGATGATTTTGGCTCAGATTTAACAAAACCCACCAATTCACTATCTCAACAAATTAGAATATGGTGACATGCCAATCAGCTAATCAACTCAAAACACCTGCAAAGGTTTCCTGAGCCTTCAAAATTGTCTCTCAGTTTTGTTCACTAGGCTACACAATCATGGGGCAGACTGCTGATCTGACAGTTGTCCAGACGACAATCATTGACACCCTTCACAAGGAGGTAAGCCACAAACATTCATTGCCAAAAAGCTGGCTGTTCACAGAGTGCTGTATCCAAGCAGGTTAAAAGAAAAGTTGAGTGGAAGGAAAAAGTGTGGACGAAAAAGATGCACAACCAACCGAGAGAACCGCAGCTTATGAGGATTGTCAAGCAAAATCGAAATCGAAGAATTTGAGTGAACTTCACAAGGAATGGACTGAGGCTGGGGTCAAGGCATCAAGAGCCACCACACACAGACGTGTTCAGGAATTTGGCTACAGTTGTCGTATTCCTCTTTTTAAGCCACTCCTGAACCACAGACAACGTCGGAGGCTTCTTACCTGGGCTAAGGAGAAGAACTGTACTGTTGCCCAGTGGTCCAAAGACCTCTTTTCAGATGAGAGCAAGTTTTATATTTCATTTGGAAACCAAGTTCCTAGAGTCTGGATGAAGGGTGGAGAAGCTCATAGCCCAAGTTGCTTGAAGTCCAGTGTTAAGTTTCCATAGTCTGTGATGATTTGGGGTGCAATGTCATCTGCTGGTGTTGGTCCATTGTGTTTTTTGAAAACCAAAGTCACTGCACCCGTGTACCAAGACATTTTGACATTATTTTGGAGCACTTCATGCTTCCTTCCTTCTGCTGACCAGCTTTTTGAGGATGCTGATTTCATTTTCTCCAGCATGATTTGGCACCTGCCCACACTGCCAAAGCACCAAAAGTTGGTTAAATGACAACATAGATGGTGTGCTTGACTGGCCAGCAAACTAACCAGACCTGAACCCCATAGAGAATCTAAGTATTGTCGCGAGGAAAATGAGAACAAGAGGCCAAAAAATGCAGATGAGCTGAAGGCTGCTGTCAAAGAAACCTGGGCTTCCATTACCACCTCAGCAGTGCCACAAACTGGATCACCTCCATGCCACGCCGAATTTAGGCATTAATTAAAGCAAAAGGAGCCCCTACCAAGTATTGAGTACTGTACAGTAAATGAACATACTTTCCAGAAAGCCAACAATTAACTAAAAAATTTTTTTTTTATTGGTCTTAAGTATTCTAATTTGCTGAGATAGTGAATTGGTGGTTTTTTGTTAAATGTGAGCCAAAATCATAAAAGAACCAAAGACTTAAACTACTTCATTCTGTGTGCATTGAATTTATTTAATACACGAGTTTCACAATTTGAGTTGAATTACTGAAATAAATTAACTTTTCCACGGCATTCTAATTTATTGAGATGCACCTGTAAAGCAGGCTGTTACATAGAGATTCTTTATAAAACATTGAAAATCTTACTGTTCAAAACATTTTTAACTGGTAGTGTAGACAATGTATCATTGCATAGTTGTTTTGGATAAGAATACAATGTCAGGTCCGACAATATCGTGTCTTTTTTTATTTAAATCTAGATTTATTCACATTGGCCCATGGAAACCTCTATGAACACACGACTTGACTTGGCCAAAAAAATCGCCTGCGACGAATTTACGTTTTATTAAAAAGCGTTTTCGTATTCTACACTCATGGCATGCACACACATTAGGATAGGTTAGATGCCTGCCTCTGCTGCGTCTCCCTATCAAGCACTTTACAGATTCAACTACTCTCTTCTTCTCCTCCTGCCTGGCTCTTTGGCCCGCATTACTCACCGCAGAGCAAGCCTGTTCTTGATAATGCTGCTGTGAAAACGTGGGAAAAGCCGACGAGGAAGAAGTTGGGGTGAAGTGATCTTTATATAGGCGGAGCAAAATTCTTCATCACTCCATCTGTATCGCATTGTGATTGGGTGGTTTATGCTGTCAATACAGGAGACAAACCAATGGGCCACTGGCTGCTCGCTGTCCGTGCGTGATGGTCCTTGGCAAAAAAAACAAAAAAGAAAACATTATGTCGGCCCCTTAAGTGCGTCGGCCCACCAGGAAAATGCCCGGCATTGCCGATTACCAGTCCAGCCCTGTCAGGGGGGGATTAAGCCTTCTTTAGGGGGGTCAGACCGCCAACCCCCCCTCACCCCGGAATTCGCACCCTGCTTCAAATGAGCATTCACTATAAAACAACAAACATTATTTTACATTTTTCAGGCCTTCCATGTCCTGTGATGTCTTTTACATATAAACTGGCTCAGAGTCTCTGATGAGTTGAGCTGTTTTCTGTACACTACTGTTGACTGTACATTGGCATAAATACACAGAATTACTTGCAGTGTTATCACAGGAGGAGGGCTAATGCTAATATAAAAAAATGCAAATGATGAGGTCTGATCTGCTTAATCTGTGATAATATGAGAATAAATGACAGTGGCTGCCTGCCTTTGAAGCTCTGCTTTGAAGACGGTTTTTCTTTAGCTCTGGCTTTTTCTTCAATGGGCTCATGTGAACCTTTCATAAGACCACAACAGACCACTAATGAATTCAGTCGCTATCAAAGAGAATTTGATTAATAGTTAAACCTGACCTTTCTTTTTTCAGTTATTTAATTAGTAGCAATGTTTACATGTGTGCACAGAAAAACAAAACAAAAAAACTTAGTAACATATTAGATTCAAAGCATTAGAGCTGAATTTAGTTAATAATCCTGCACTGATCATATTCTCAGCCACACATCCTGATATTCACTGATTTTTATTTTTTCATAGAATGAATGTAAGTAAAAAATTCACTGAGACTTTACAGAGAATCATTTGAATTAACTTAGATGTGATTGCAAGCTGCCTGAACAATCAATAAGTCTGTGCAGCAAGTTAAAAATTATATTCGCAGGAAGGTGAATATTATTGTCATGTTATTAGCACATACTTACATTTACACATAAGTTCTAAGCACTTTGTTATCTTGTGGACTGTAATCAGATCCAGGCTTGGCTCTTTGCCACAGCATTTTGGATCTTTATGAATTTTCAGTACAGCAAAACCCAAAATGGGAAATATTTCTGCGTCACATAAATTATTTTGGAAGGCTCATTGCCTTGGTAATTTCACTAGAGCAACAAGGGTATCAAATTCATGGATATTGTCTTTAATAAAACATTAGACCTTAATTTGACTTGGCTGTTTCGATTACAGCAATAAATTCAAAAGTTGTGCAAAAATTAGAAGGGGAAATATTATGCGCTGATTGTAATATTGTGCAGAATGGGACATGCTAGTCACTTTGAAATATCCCAGAGGAAAATGTTATTGCTCACAAGTTGCTCTTTCATTGCTTGTGATCGACTAGCAGCTTCATCTCAAATCTTTTTTTACAGAAACAAAATCACTTTCATACAGTATGTGTGCTACAATATTCATGTGGATGGCAGCTCAAATCATGTGACATTGGAAACATTTGATGAGAAAGTTCATATTGAGGTCTCTAACCGTGCTTTGCAGATATCTAGGCAAATCTGAGTACAGTTTGTGTCTTGAGCTCTTTAGTTGTGTTTCAAAGATGTACTCTGTGATTTTAATTCTGTCAGAATCTGTTTTTCTCATACAATCTCTGAAAAAGTTCCAGAGTAAATTACCTGCTGTTTTTCAGCAAACTCAATGATCTTCTGAGAGATGTAATCCAGTCTGAATGCAGATGTCCATGACTGCTGATCCCAAAGCTTCTCCTCATGTGCTTTAACTAACCTGACACTGTTTGTGCACTAAACCTCCGCATATTGTACCATATTGAATCAGCCAATGTGTTATTAATGGAAATAAATAGAAAAACTTCTTAATTTAGTTATAAAACAAAATGTAAAATTATTTAGAGGCCATCTTTCCCCTGGCTAAAGTTTTACAGAATGTATAAATTATTTGTCATGTCATTCTTAATAAGAATGACATGACAAATAATAAAAGTGTTTGCCCCCTTCCTGATTTCTTTTTCTTTTTTTGTTTGTCACACTTTAATGTTTCAGATCATCAAACAAATTTAAATATTACACAAAGATAATGCAAATAAACACAAAATGCAGTTTTTAAATGAAGGTTTTTATTATTAAGGGAAAAAAGCTGTCCAACCTACGTGGCCCTACGTGAAAAATTAATTTCCCCCTCCTGTTAAATCATGAAAGAACGTCTCGGTTACGTATGGTAACCCTCGTTCCCTGAAGGAGGGAACGGAGACGTCACGTCGGATGACCGACAAAATTGGGATCTCGCTTAGAGGGACCAATCTACTTCGAGTGTAAACTAAATGAGCCAATGCACATTGGCATGCGATTATTGCATCCAGCTGCTGCTGATCACAGCGTGAGTATAAGTAGGCAGCAGGTGCAGCGCATATTCAGGTTTTCGCTGAGGAGCCGAGCCCGGTGACCCGGCCGCTCAGCAGTGGTACAGGAGCTGTGGCGACGGGACGTGATGTCTCCGTTCCCTCCTTCAGGGAACGAGGGTTACCATACGTAACCGAGACATTCCCTTTCAGTCGGTCACTCTCGACGTCACGTCGGATGACCGACGAAATTGGGATCCTACCAAAGGGCCACAGCTACTGCCCCCTCCAGTGTCCTGTGGAAGCCACCTGCGCCCCTACTTTTTGGCGTAGGCCAGGGCTTGCACAAGAGGACCAGCTACTGCTGCTATGGCACTACCCACTGAGTAAGACTGGATAACACTAGGAAAACGTACCCGTTCTACTTGGAACAGGGGCGTTACGGAAGCTCGAACCTTCCCGAAGGAGGTTTCGGAAGCAATACACATATTGACATCCCTTAGGTGCATATGGAAGAATGGATGTGATTGAACCCTCTTGGAATGGCGCAGTCCTGCCTGGGGAAACCCATTGACATCCAGGCTATAGCCGTGGACGTTAGACTATGAGATCCACTTAGTCTTACATATGGAACCCAAGCTTTCTACCGGTTCTCGAGGATTCAGCGAGTGAGGGCCTGGCGCCGGATGTTCCGCCACGTCTGGCTGCCGAGGGCATGGAGGAGCTCAACAGGGTCTACTATATGGACACTCTGGAGTGGTTTTAGCATGCCGACCCGAAGCTGGGGCCTCTCAGTGTTTCTACCCGTTTGAGGTGAGAACACAGAGGGATACTGGCTCCACACGAAGGCTATAGTATCTAGCGAATGTGTTAGGGGTCGCCAGGCCCGCAGCCCTACAGATATCTGTCAGCGAGGCGCCACGAGCCAGCGCCCAGGAGGATGCAACACCTCTAGTTGAGTGAGCTCGCAACCTGAACGGGTAGGGCACACCCTGTGCCTGATAAGCCAAAGTGATGCATCCACTATCCAGTGGGCCATACTCTGCTTAGAGACAGCATTCCCCTTCTACCGGCCTCCATAACAGACGAAGAGCTGGTCTGAGGTCCTGAAGCTATGCGTCCAGTCTACGTAGCACCTTAAGGCCCGGACGGGAAAGAGCAAAGCTAGGGCTGGGTCTGCCTCCTCCAAGGGCAGCGCTTGGAGGTTCACCACCTAATCCCTGAAAGGAGTAGCGGGAACCTTGGGCACATAGCCGGGCCGGGGCCTCAGGGTCACCTGGGAATCAGCCGGCCCGATCTCTAGGCACAAATCGTTGACCGAAAATGCATGCAGGTCCCCTACCCTCTTGATGGAGGCCAGCTTGTAAGCAGGAGCAGAGTCTTCATTGAGAGGGACTTCAGCTCAACCATCTGCAAAGGCTCAAATGGGCCATGCTGTAGTGCCGTGAGCACTAGAGTCAGGTCCCAAGAGGGTATAGAGGGCGGCCGTGGAGGATTTAACCTTCTCGCCCCCTTAAGGAACCTGACGACCAGGTCATGCTTCCCCAGCGACCTCCCTTGTACGGGGTCGTGGTTAGCAGCAATTGCAGCGACATAAACTTTCAGGGTGGAGGGAGACAGCCTTCGCTCCAGCCCTTGCTGCAAAAAGGACAGCACAACTACGATCGGGCATCTTCGGGGGCCTTCTCGGCGAGAAGAACACCACTCAACGAACAGGTTCCACTTCAAAGCGTAGGCGTGTCTCGTAGACAGTGCTCTCGCTGAAGTGATGGTGTCAACTACCTCTTGGGGTAGGCCACTCAGAACCTCCGCGTCCCGTCCAGGGACCGGACATGAAGTTTCCAGAGGTCTGGACGCGGGTGCCAAAGGGTGCCCCGTCTCTGAGTCAGTAAATCCTTCCTCAGAGGAATCGGCCAAGGAGGGGCTGTCGCGAGGAGCATTAGTTCAGGAAACCAGGTCCTGGTGGGCCAGAAGGGCGCAACCAGTAAGACCTGCTCCTCGTCCTCCCTGACCTTGCACAGCAACTGTGCCAGAAGGCTCACTGGGGGAAATGCATACTTACGAAGGCCCCGTGGCCAGCTGTGTGCCAGCGCATCCGTGCCGAGTGTTCCCTCGGTCAGGGCAAAGAACAACTGGCAGTGAGAGGTTTCTGGAGAGGCAAACAGGTCTACCTGAGTGGCTCCGAAACGTCCCCAAACCAGCTGGACCGTCTGGGGATGGAGTCGCTATTCTCCCGGGAGCGCAGCTCGGGACAGCTCTGTCGGCTGCCCGGTTGAGCAGCCCAGGAATGTGAACAGCACGAAGCGACCTCAGATGCTTCTGTCTCCAAAGGAGGAGGTGGCGGGCGAGTTGCAACATGCGACGGGAGCGCAGACCACCCTGTCAGTTGATGTACGCAACAGTCGCAGTGTTGCCCGTGCGGACCAGCACGTGCTTGCCTCGTAAGCACCCTTTGAGAAGGCCCCCTGTTCAAAGTGCACTGCCAGCAACTCGAGGCAGCCAGTGCAGTTGGGGCCCCGTCCAAACCCCTGACACTGCAAGCCCGTTGTACGTGGCCCCCCAGCCGGTGGTTGAGGCATCCGTGCAAACCACAGAATGCCTGGAGACCTGCTCCAGGGGCACTCCTGCCCGGAGGAATGGAAGGTCTGACCACGGGGTGAAGGTTTGGCGGCAGCCGGTGCAACTTGGACCCGGAAGGTGCCGCGTTGCCACGCCCACCTCGGGACTTGGCCATGGAGCCAGTGCTGCAGCGGTCTCAAATGGAGCAGCCCCAGCGGCGTGACTGCCGCCGTAGCTGCCATATGCCCCAGGAGCCTCTGAAACTGTTTCAGTGGGACCGCCATCCTGCTCTTACCGAGTCCCCTCCATACCGGGAAAAGAGATCCTATCCTATCATATCAGGACCTCGTACTGATATGCTCGTCCTTCGGACGCGAACCACAGCAATGGTCTGTGGTGCGGAAGGGTCGACACATGAAGTACGCGTCCTTCAGGTCGACCGCTGCAAACCAATCTCGGGGACGGATGCAGGGTGCGTTCCTGCGTCAACATCTTGAACGGAAACCGGTGAAGGGCCCGGTTCAAGACACGCAGGTCCAAGATTGGTCGTAACCCACCGCCTTTCTTGGGTACAATGAAGTAGGAGCTGTAAAACCCCGTCTTCATATCAGCTGGAGGGACCGGCTGTATCGCATCCTTCGCCAGTAGGACTGCAACCTCCGCCCGCAAGACAGGACCATCGGCCGATTTCACTGTTGTGAAGCGGATGCCACTGAACTTGGGGGGGACTGAATCGCATAGCCGAGCCTGACGGTTTGAAGGAGCCATCGAGACGGGCTGGGTAGCTCAAGCCAGGCTCCCAGACACCGCGCTAGTGGCATCAACGGAACTACAGGCGTACCCGCAGTGTTGCAACGCGAAACGCAGGGACCCGGCCCGGGCGTCTCGTAGCCGGTCCGAGGCGGGGTCTGGTGTGTGTAACACTGACCTGCGTTCGAGCAGAGGGTGCGTTGGTTCGTCCTCCCGATCCGCCCACTGCTGCTCACTTGCGAGAGAGGAGGGTGAGTGTGATACGCACTAGATCGTCCACAGCCCCCCGTCCCCTCAGGAGACCCAGAGAAAGAAGAAATTGCTCTTTCGTCGAGAATTTGGGTACCACTGACCGAGAGGTCAGTGGCGGAAAAAGATGAAAAGATGGCCCTGCGACCAGCTCCACGGCACAGCTTTGCTGGAGGCCGCAGGAGCTCTGCTCTTGTTTTGGTGGTGGCAGGGGGGGCCGCCCTCGGCGACAGCAGCAGCTGCATGCCGGGCAGGATGTACCTGATGGCCTCAGTCTGCTTTGGTTAGCGGAGAACCGCTGAGACACGGGGGCGTTCAAGAATTGTGTCTTGTCCGTCTCGCGCATGTCAGCCAGCCACAGCCCCCGGACCACCATAGTGGACATCGCACGACCCAGAGACCGCGCCGTAACCTTCGTCGCTCGTGGCGCGAGGTCCGCCGCGGTGCGGAGTTCTCGGCGAACTTCCGGGTCATGACCACCCTCGTGCAAGTCCCTCAGTGCCTTGGCCTGGTGCCCTTGCAATCACGCCGTAGCGTGTAAGTCGTATAAGCATCTTCTCCACAGTTCGTTAGCATCGCTGGCCATTCGAGTACCTACAGACCCGGGAGAGGAGTCACGGTTCTCCCTGCCGGTTGGAGGCGGTATTAGGACACATCTGCATCGCAACCGACCGCTCCACCGTGGGGACCCTTGTAACCCCCTAGCTGCACCACCATCGAGGGTGGTGAGGGAGGAGGAACCAGCAGATCAGTTTCCGGCAGTAAAAGGTGCCGTCCACGACCTTTTGAGCTCCTCATGCACCTCCGGGAAGAGAGGCACCGAGGCGGGTCGCTGAGAACCAGCGCGGACCACCCCGAGAACCAATCGTGCAACCTTGAGGGCTCGGGACTCGGTGAAAGTCTTCACTCGAGCCCTACCCTTATGGCCGCCCGGGAAAGCATAGCCATTATTTCTGGATCCGATTCAGGCATTGCTACGGTCCCGGAGGAGATCAGCGCAGCCGAATCTTCCTCTCCAGACAGCTCTGGCTCACCCTCCGATGCTGCAACCGCCATCCGATCATCGGGGGAGCCTCGTAAGAAACAGGTGGTACCCCCGGGAGGGTCCAGCCTGCTCTTTTTTGAGAGCTCCGCTGGTTTCGAAGGGCCGGCGGGCTTGGGCATCCCCGGAGGGGAATTACTCACCGTGACCGTAAGACCAGTCCGCCCACCACCAGAAAAGGACGCCCCCGGCTTCCACCAGAGGGAACCCCAGATCTAGTCAGTGGCACGGGCACTCCACCCCCTTGCAGATAACGGTGTCCGGTCCGCAACTCCGAGATGGTCATACCCCCACCATGGGAGCATGAGCCATCCCCTAAACCCAGGCACTAGAGGCCAGCGATCGTGACCATCACACCCAGTGCCATGTAACGACCTGCTCCATAAAGCCCGGTGATAACGGTTTCTTAGCAAGTTGCCAAGCACCGGCGTCTTTAAAGAAGACGCACCCGAATTGCCTTTTAGGGAAAAGCTCTTTTGCGTGTGCTGAGGCGCACAGGGGAGTGATCATCTGAAACACAAACAGTGTTAGTGGCAGCCTGATTGTGTGCAACCCCTCGACACTGGAAACCACCACCGATGAAGCGCCGTCCGCCGAACTAAGAAGCTCTCCAAGACGCGCTGAACTCGTTTCCAGTCTTCTTCTCTCAGTAGAGTATGCAGGGGCAAAAGATGTTATCGCTCAGCTCCGAAGCGAAAAGCTTAAAATGCGCTGCATCTGCTGCCTACTTATACTCACGCTGTTATCAGCAGCAGCTGGATGCAATAATCTCATGCCAATGTGCATTGGCTCGTTTTAGTTTACACTCGAAGTAGATTGGTTCCTCTAAGCGAGATCCCAATTTCGTCGGTCATCCCGATGTTGGACGTCGAGAGTGGACCGACTGAAAGGTGTAGTAATCAACGATCAGACATCTAAGATTTGGGCAAACATTAGGAAGCACAAACATTCCACCCCAAGAGGGCGACCAAGACAACAGGATGTCATAAACAGACCCTTCACTAGCCAGTCTGAAGCAAGGCTACCACTCTTTCACAGAACAGTTTTTCACATTCAACAAAAGGACACACTGATCATAACCACTCAGGAAGGAGATTGTCAATTTTGGAGCAAGTAATCAAGATTAAATGGTCAAAGAGATGACAGCATGACCCTCACGTGATAGTAAAACGATCACGATCTCTTTGGAATTGACTTCCCCCACCTCACGACAAAGAACGGACTTTCTGAAATTCCTTACAGACCGCTTAATCTCTGGTCTTCAACATTCACTTAGAATGGCACAGAAACTTGCTTTCATGCACCAATGACACTAAAGAACCGGAGCACTAATCATTCTCTCCATAAATCACTCTATCGGGTATGTAACCCAGCATGTGACTTATCAGTCTTATATTTATTTGTATTTATTGTTAATAACTACTGAATAGCTAAGGGGTCGGTATTCATGTGTTGGTAAATTTGATTTTGAATCTTCATTCTTGAAACGTTCTTCCAATCAATCAATTCTTTCAAATGTATCATATCCTCGTTATACAATCCTCCAAAATCATACTCTACAAGAGCGGGAAAAACGCAGGTCATGTGAATCATGAGATAACAGTTGATTTATGAATGGGGAGGAGGAATATACAACACCCCGAGCAACGACGACATCTAATTGGTCAAAACCCCATTTGGGGTGTGTTAAACAGCCTGGTTTAAATACTAGAAACACCATCAAATCACTCTCTTGGTTCTCTTGGTTCTCTTCTTCCACCCCCTTCTTTGCTCCTTGCTCTCCTCTTTTTAGGGATAGCTTTGAGCTATGCTTTTAATCATGTTTCTTTAGCTTTTGAGCGTGCTCTGGCTTACACGCCACCTCCTCCGAAACCTGAGGGATAAACGCCACCTAGTCTCGTCAACTTTAAACTTCTGATTTCTGGTGTCGTGGTTTTGTTTTCCGTTGAGAGTTTCGTGTTTTGAGTTAAGTTTGCCTAACGCCGCATCTCCGAAAGAGTGCAGTCTAAAACTTCAACTGCAGACCACAGCTCTGCGTCGCCAGCCAACGCCCAACCACTGGCTTCCCAAGACTGAACCTACAGCCAATCAGCAACCTCGGAAAACCCCTTTCGGCACCCAGACAAGGAAGGGAACCCCGCACAAAGGAACAAGTACTTCCAGATACTAGCTGAACTGGTGCATTTAATCTAAATTGTAACCTCATTGAGGGACTCAATGCGAGGTTTAATTAAGTGAATGATGGTTGTTCAGATCTATACAATGCGCATATTGCTGTAAACTTGGGATTTCACATTTTCATTCTCTTAAACTAATTATTTCCTAACTTTCTCTCTTTCTGCAACTTGTGTTAATGCGTGTGTTCATGTGTTAGATTAGTTTATATGTCTTAGATTTATCCAATAAAGCCTTATTTATATTGAAAAGAGAAGTATCTTGTGTTTTGTGCTCACAAGTTAATGTCTTAAACTGCCGATCTTGTTACATGTGCTAATTAATAGCGTTTTCACTATATTTTGGATATAGATATCCATTGCAGAATTTATGTTATACGGCTCGTTCAATGAATCGTTGGCCGTCTCAGTGATCAGCCGTAAACAGTGATTCTGTTCAAATTCCCTTACATATTATTGGTGGATTTCCCTTTAAAATCTTAAATGATTCCCGTTGAGCTAAATTATTATCACTGTTTCCCTTACAAAGGGAAGTGCAATTAACCACATTATTTTTATAAAGCTGAGTTAAATTTCACTAGCCACACTCAGGCCTGATTACTGCCAGACCTGTTTAATCAAGAAATCACTTAAATAGAACCTTTTCTGACAAAGTGAAGCATGCTTAAAGATTAACACATCATGCCGCGATCTAAAGAATTTCAAGAACAGATGAGAATCAAAACAGTTGACATGTATTAGTCTGGAAAGGATTATAAAGTCATTTCTAAGGCTTTGGGACTCCAGTGAACCTCGGTCAGAGCCATTATCCACAAATGGGGAAAGCTTGGAACAGTGGTGAACCTTTCCAGGAGTTGCCGGCCAACCAAAATTTCTCCCAAGAGCACAACGACGACTCATCCAAGAGGTCATAAATGAACCCAGAACAACATCTAAAGAACTACAGGCATCACTTGCCTCCATTAAGGTCAGTGTTCATGATTCAACACTAAGAAAGAGACTGGGCAAAAACGGCATCCATGGAAGAGTTCCAAGGCAAAAGCCACTGCTGTCCAAAAAGAACACAAAGGCTCGTCTTTCATTTGCCAAAAATATCTTGATTATCCCCAATACTTTTGGGCAAATATTCTGTGGACTGATGAGACAAAAGTTGAACTTTTTGGAAGGTGTGTGTCCCATTACATCTGGCGTTAAAGTAACACTGCATTTCAGAAAAAGAGCATTATACCAACAGTAAAATATGGTGGTGGAAGTGTGATGGTCTGGGGCTGCTTTGCAGCTTCAGGACCTGGAAGACTTGCTGTAATGAATGGAACCATGAATTCTGCTGTTTATCATAAAATCCTGAAGGAGAATGTCCGGCCTTCAGTTTGTGACCTCAAGCTCAAGCGCGCTTGGGTTATGTAGCAGGACAATGATCCAAAACAGACCAGCAAGTTCACCTCTGAATGGCTCAAGAAAAACTAAATTAAGGTTTTGGAGTGGCCAAATCAAAGTTCAGACTTAAATCCGATTGAGATGCTTAAACAGTCCATTCATGCTCGAAAACCCTCCAATGTGGCTGAATTACAACAATTCTGCATAGATGAGTGGGCCAAAATTCCTCCACAGCGGTGTGAAAGACTCATTGCCAGTTATCGCAAACACTTGATTGTTATTAGATTTAGGGGGCAATTACTTTTTCACGTAGGACAAGGAAGGTTTGGACAGCTTTTTTCCCTTAATAAATAAATAATTATTTAAAAACTGCATTTTGCATTTACATGCATTATCTTTGTGTAATATTAAATTTGTTTGATGATCTGAAACAAAAGTGTGACAAACATGCAAAAAAAAAAAAAACAGAAGGGGGTGCCACACTTTTTCACACCACTGATAGATATCTATATATAGTACTATATATATATATATATCATGTCAGTAATATCAAAAATCAACTACAGACATTTTATTTTGAGAATTTAGTTGAATTTGAATAATTCATGACAGACAAAGCATAATACCACTGAAAAAGATTAATCTGACCTACGTACACACATATGAATATTTACATATTGAATTACCCATATTTTAATTGAAGATGTATCATAATAGCAAAATTATGAATTAAGATTGAATGATTTCACTCAATTAATTATTCAGATTTTTTTTTTTTAAATTGTTTAAAATTGAATATTGTGCAATCTTTATTCATGGAAATGCTGAATAATAACATGGTTAATTACAATAAATATTAAACAAGTATTAAATTAAAAATAAAACTTATGCATGACCCATCTTACCCCAAAAGCTAATTTTATTTGTTACTTGACACACACCACACACACCACACACACACACACACACAACACACACACACACACACACACACACACACACACAAAAGAAACCCCTGGCAGATAGTTGTGCTTGTTTTAAGTTTAAACTCACTTAACTATTTATTTATTTATTTGTTTATTTGTTTGTTCAGAAAAACATAATTTATTAGTTATTTATTTTTTTTTTTTTTTTACTTGCACTGGAAACAAAGAAACATAAATTAGAAAGTCATGTTTTGCAGACTAGGGCTATTGTTGAGATATCCTTTGAGCTCTTTAACACTACAGAAGGATGTAGCCTGAGATATTAAACTGATCTCATTTGTGATGGTCTTATTCTCATTCGACTGGCCATACTGTCAATAAAAAAGGGCAAAAACAAAATGACAAAAAAAGACAGATCAATTCAGCTGTACATGTAATTTTTCATAGGCCTAAACACTTGAACGTACAGTAACTCATCACAGCTGAATTGTGGAGTTGATGCCACACCGAACGTCTCCACAGGGACTGAAGTTCTGCCACATAAAAAAAAAAAAAAAAAAAAACTCTGCTTTTTGATTTTGCTCAACGACTGCAAAGTCCCAAGCATAATTTGAGATTCTGGACCCTCGATCCCAGCTAAGCCCGACACTCCTGCTCGTTACCTTCCAGACAGAAGCCCACAGAATCCTGTCCATTGACACAGCTTAGGGATTTGAGGCCGGATTAGTTGAGGACAGAAGTGTAAGAAACGCTTCCCTTAATGGTGGCTCTAAAGCGATGTTTGAAAGTGCTTGCAAGCTCTTTTGTAAGCCCCCTTCTCTCAATTAGATTGATTCCTGGGCCTTGGCCTTGCTTCAGAGGGAAGCTCATTTGTTTCAAATAGGTTTAAGATGTCTGGGGCAATGGAGCAACGTGGATCTGTGCCCTAACCTTTACAGCCTGGGGAAATGGAGGCGCTCAACATCGAACAATAGATGCTAACAAAAGCCTGCTGTCAGGAGACACCGAGCATTTCTGCCTGATATTCTGTTCATTTCTGTTCGCTAACCTTTGGGAAGTCCAACTGTTTTTTTTTGTTTTTTTTTGTTTTTTTCCCCAGTATTATGTCATTGTTCAGTGCATTGTTCATAGTTAAAATGCACAGGCGCAATTATGAATGAATGTATGAATCAATCAATCAATAACAAATAAATGAAAAATAAAATCTGCCAGTGAAACAAGCAAAACATTTGAAACAAGCCTTAATACTGTATGCAGTTTTATTTCACATGGTAAAAAAAATAGTAAATAGTAAAAGATATAACAAGTATAAAAATATATCAAAAACATTGTAAAAAAAAATAAAAATATATTTGTGTATATATATTATATATGTAATGTATGTATTTATATATATATATATATATATATATAATATAACAAAATCTGCTGAAGCTGTTGCTTTAAAGTTTTATGTTTTCTCACCTTAATGTTTTTTACAGTGCAATTTCAAATTATATTAATATATTATTAAGTATTTGATAATAATAATTATTATAATTTATTTTTAGAAGTGTTTTTTTTATTATTATTATTAGTTATTATTATTATTATTAATCTCCATGCTGTTATTTCTAAAAACACCTAAAGCTAAATTACTAATGCTTTTAGTTAGCTGAAACTAAAATGAATGGCAAATCTAAATATTAATATTATAATAGTTTACAAATAATACTAAATTAACTCTGTTATGTTTCTGTGAAGTATCAAGCTATTTTAAGAATATATACTGGCCAGATCAGTATTAAATAATACACTCATGTTATAAATATTAAATGCAAACTTAAGCAAATATATATTAATATACATCTTTTAAACAGCTCACTTTGGCTATTTGAGTGTCTGCTTAATGTTTCACGTTTAAAGCGTTTCGTATGGCAGAAACAGTGCTTGTTAAGGCTTGACACGTTTTCTCAAGAATAATATGAAGAAAAAACTCTGCACTCGTTGCAGACGAGATGCACCGAGAGTGAAAATATGAGCAATTCATCTACGTCTCAGTAAAGATCTGCTCAATTTCTTATTCTCGTATAACTGTTGCACATGTGCAGTGCTTCATGAGTGCTTTAATGTTATGTGAGACTTTTTACATCATCTTGTTTCATGATCTTGTCTTACCCGGAGACCAGGGACAAAGTTTGCGTATGTGTTTTGTTGAAAATGATAATGAAATGCAATACAATGAGGGAGAAACAGTGAAAAATAAAGCTTCTTGAAACAAACTTTCCTCTAAAGCCTGTTGATCAGATTTGAGACGCACTAATTTTTTTTCTAAAAACTGATGTCTGGATAATCAAGTAAAGCCAAGCTGCTTTATTCCAGTAAGTTATTCTTACGTTTACTTTATAAAAATCAGTGAAGATTTGACAACAAAAAGAGATGTGAAACACAAACTGAAGGTGGATGTTTGTACAATTAGACTAAAAGACCTTTACTTCATAAAAACTATAAACTATCAATCAGACGGCAGAAGAAATGGGGTAGATTTTGTGTGAAAGCAAAATTTGATCATGTTGATCATTTGGGCCTTAGAAATGTCTGTTTCGGATACGATTGAGTAGCTTAATAGCTGTCAGTCTGTTCTTGCACTGATTATCATCGGCCCTCTAAAATTCATCTTCCTTTCTGCTTGAGCCACATTAATGCCAGGACAACAGATTGGGCTGTTCTTGATCCTGTCCAACTGGAACTTAACCTCCACCTTCCCAGCAGGCCTCTCAGTCTCTTCCTGCTCTGTGTCTTAGACGAGGTGATTGAAATCAGATACTGACTATACATGAGGAACATCCAAATGTGCAAAGCTGAGTAATATCATACAGAGTAGCAGGGGTTTTGTATTTATTATGCAATTGTTAGTTTATTTAACAGGCACTTTTATGTTCCAGGAGTTATTTTGCAATCAATCAATTATTACAACTCATCTCAGTAGTAACAACAGATTTGTGCTTCAAATTAATTAAACAGTTTAAGGATAACTATTAGATTTGATACTACACATAAATGTGGAAACCGTATGAGATGTGTAGCAAGAAAATAATTATGAATTTTAAAGCAAAGTGTTACTTCAAAAACCCTGCCTAATTTAAGAGCAGCAACTCTAATAAGCACTTGAAAATAAAATCACCACACCCTCATTTAAGCGTATTATGGGATGGATTTGTTCAGCTAATATCTTGAGCTCAGCACCCACTCAAAAACTCACGCCTTCAAAGTCTCTTTTCAAATAATAGGATTTTTTGATTAGCGGCTTTCTTTTAAAAGAGCTCTTTTTCCCTTCTCCTTGTTCTGCAGTCATTAGCCACATATCAGCGACTGCCTCTGTCTTAAATACACACACACACACACACACACACACACACACACACACACACACACCCCAATATAAATACACCTGCACCAAAGCAGACACATGCACCTACACGTCAACAAACATGGGTGAATCTCATAGAAACGTTCACATTATACTCTGAAACTATAAAGACAATTAAGCCAGTTTTAGCAATTTAACAACTAAGCACATTTTCTCACAAACTCATTATTGTAATGTGTCTGGACATTTTGCTTTTGAACTTTGTGTTCTTGTGATTGTCAGTGAGGAATCTCATTAGATTTGCATTTAATTCAGTTTAACTGCATTTCATTATTATTAAAACAATACCACAGCGTTAAAATAAAATAAATTAAAATAAAATAGAACGTGCTTAAAATAATAGTGCTAAAATAGGTTTAATTGAAACTATGCAAACTATTTATTCCTTTTGATTTTTGGAGTACAATAGACCTGGAATGTTCTGACTGGGTCGTGAGATTATTCACATATACATACACACAAGAGATAATGTAAAAATGTATAAATATGCATGAATGCACTGGACTGTATGTATGTTATGTATGTATGTATGTATGTACAGTTGTGCTCAAAATTAGTCATACCCTTGGTAAATGTGATCAAATAAGGCTGTGAAAATTAATCTGTATCATCAATCCTTTAGATATATATATATTTTTTTTAATTACTAAAATCAAACCTTTCATTGGAGAATAAGAATTTAAAATGTGAGAGAAATATCATTTTGAAATGTTTTTTTTTTCTCTAATACACACTGGTCACAATCATACCCTTTTATCCAATACTTTTCGCAACCTCCTTTTGCCAAGAGAACAGCTCAGAGTCTTCACCTATAATGCCTGAAGAGGTTAGAGAACATCTGACAGGAGATCAGAGAACATTCCTTCATACAGAATCTCTCCAGACCAATTCAGATTTCCAGCTGGCATGTTGAGGTTCCTCTTCGTTCACACATGCGTTTTCTATAGGGTTCAGCTCAGGGAACTGGGTTGGCCAGGGCAGAAGCTTATAAGATTTCTAGCATGGACAGTCAGTTTTTAATTTTTTATCCATTGGTATTTTATAGAATTCATTATGCCATCTACCTAACCAATATATTCAGGATCTCCGGCAGAAAAATAGGCCCACAAAATTAAAGATCCAGCAGTATATTTAACAGTCGGCATGGGGTACTTTTATCCTTGTTTGCACCAAACCCATCTGGTGGGTTTGCTGCCAAAAAGCTATTTTAATTGACCATTGAACCAGTACCCGTTTAAAGTTCCAGTAATGGCTAGCAAATAACATAGACTGGACGTTCTTGAAACCTCCCAACAATGTTTTTTTTTTTTTTTTAGGCTTTCTGACCCCAAGACTCAACTGTTTTCTGCAGTTCTCCAGCTTTGAGTAAGTGCTAGCAGTTGGGTTATCCTCCTCTCTGTCGTGTGCTAGATGTTGGCCAGTTTTCAGATTTGGGCCTGCAAGTAGCTGTAATCCTGCGTGGTGAGCGACCATGTGTATTGCAGCATTGTACTGTTTTCTTGGTTTGATTGCACGTCCAGGGGTTTCCAATGATCTTAACTGAAGCCTAACGAACCTCAAGTAACTGACTGCACTTCTGCTCTGTTCTACTTTGTTTTGTTCTGTTATAGTTCTGTCTGGAATTCATCTGGGTCCATCTGTTATATTTTGTATTGTAATGTTTGGTGCGTGGAATTAGGTGGGAGGGGTTGGCTATGGTACCTTGTACTGCGTGTCCACATGGAGTGCTGTTTAATATTTTTGATTTTTCACGAGTGTGTGTCATGGGTATTGAGTGTGGGGTAGAAATCTGAGGGTCTTTGCTGGCCACCTCCCTCTTTATTTTGTTATCTTATTGTATTGTACTTGTTTTATAAGTTACTGATACAGACGTGTGATGTATTAAGACCTTGTGTGAAGTGTTGTATGTGTTTTTATTAATTGTATGTTAATAAAGTGATTTGTTTATATCTGTATTATGCTCACCCTGCCTTTGGCAACGCACCTGTGTCCCTTTGCTTAGGGCTGTTATGTCCCGGTGTGTTCCGGGTGGCGTAGTCGACTATAGGATTTCTCTTATTATTGGTAATTTTCAAACTCCTGACCACTTCGTGCCACACATGGTTGCTGATTCTCAATAGATTTGCATTAAATTTAATTCAGAGTACAAATGCATTTTAAAAATGTATTATACATATACATTTGTTGTATTATTCAAATAATATCACAAAGTAAATAAAATCGCTACAGCTGGCCTAACTAGCAAGATGCAAAATATAATTTATTTGGATTTTTGGGGTAAAATATGATCTGAGCATGTTCTTGAGCAGTTTATTCATGTACATATGCTCATCCACATGTACTGTATGTATTTAGAAAGATGTCATGCACATTTATTATTAATATACATACATGCGCTGGACCGTATACATGTGCAATTCAATTTGCTATCATAAATAATACCGCTATGCTTAAATTCAACACCTTGCATTTGTGAGTCTGTGCTGGTTGTACTTTGTGCACCTGCGTCTGCAAAACCGTTTGACTTTGTAAGACTTCAGAGGAAGTGAGCAGGACTCTTGGCAGCACGTTATCTAATGCGCGAGGGAGTGGATTAATGCTCCTCTGGGCCAAACCTAAACCATTGTCCTGTAACACTGCAGCAGAAAGTCCCTCTCAATCTAATATCTGCTCTTAAACCCCATCAGAATGAATTATTACAACCTAGACAGACTGACAACAATTAAGGCTACCCTTATAAAACAAAGGAAAAACACTATTGCTTGATATCAATAAAAAACAATTTTATATAGCATTATACGAGCACCCTGGCACATATTGCTATGTCTCGCATGTGTTTTTGCATTGACTTGATGCATTCATCTATATTCTGAATGAGATACGAGTCCTGGGAGATGAATTCCCTCCCAGTTTCAAAGTAATTTCTCAAATATTTTTTGAAAATTATATTCCTCAAAGCAGCCGACATTTCCTTTTGAGCTCTTTTCAGGGCAGAAATATTAACTGAGGCATTGACTGTGGTGACAACACACGAAACCAAAGCAGAACTGGATATTTGTGATCTTTAATAATTCATTACCAAAACCCAACATATCAAGGAAGCAATTATTTTTCTATTCTTTATGCAGATGGAATGCTACATGCATGACTTGCCTAATGAGTCTAAAAAAGCACAATTTGTCAGGAAAAAGCCTCAATAAGTTATGAGTCCTATGCTATTGCATATTTAATTACAGTTTCATACCTCATGCCATAAGTGCAATTAGAAGGCACTGTTTTTTCTAAAGTTAACACACGGCGACACACGATTCATAATGCTTTGAAAGGTGTGCCCTCGCAGCAGCACCGAATTGCTTTTCTACCAAGTGCAATAAATCGATGCGCTGAGCGAAAGAATACGATTAGAATGACAAATGGGTCTCCTGATGCTCCTGACTCGCAGGCAGACACATGCAGTCACATGACTGGTAGGATTTTGTATGAGAAATGCATTATCCGGACGTGACGTCATGTAATAATCAATGATGCCGTTTGATGCTGAATTAGCTGGAGATCCTGCCGGCTCTGTCATGTTACACGATTTACACATGATGTAGCAGTTTAGCATCAATCAGTGCAGCAGATGTGGTGCTTCTGATCTAATGCTTAAGAATCTAAGCTGCTAGTACAAAAATGACGAGTTTGATCCAAAGCGACTGAGATGACTGCAAACCCAGATGGACTAAATGGCCCTTGAGGTGAGAAATGTTAAACCTATAGAGATTGAGATCACAATAACATATTGTGTATACGATTATATGATCCTAAACATATGCATTAGGTGATGTGAAAAGAAGACAGGAAAACAGGAAGAAAGGAAGGCTCACCTGAGCAGGAGGGTTATGGCCAGAAAAATAACGTTCATCGAGATGACCTCGCGACGTCACTTTCTTCAGCCGCTTCACGGCAAGTAAAGCCTCACCGTGGCATGATCCATAATATATATAAGTATAACTCTGTACCCCATGTGGATTTACACAAACTGAGAAAAAAGTGTTAGGTTGTGTCCCGCTCTCCCCTATACAACGTATAGAAAATAAAATATATTTGTGTCTTCAGTGTCACATAACCTTCAGAAATCATAATATGCTGATTTGCTGCTCAAGAAACATGTCTGATTGTTATCACTTTTTGAGCAGTCACTGGAATTAATTACATTTTAAAATACATTAAAATAGAAAACATTTATAATTGTATCATGTTTCTCAAAATATGCCTTTTTTTGCTGTACATTTCATAAAACCAATTATACTAAATAAATGCAGCCAAAAAATTAAAAATGATTCCATTTAATTTAAGATTCCAAACTTCTGACTGGTTATTTATAGGCATATAGATATTGTTATTTTTATTTGTTGCGCACACTATATGACATGAAGCCTGCTGAACGGAGGTGAAGGTTTAATGTTGAGGCACCGAGAGCTTCTGCTGCCCTTCAGGTGCTCTCATACAGTAGCAGATCCGGCTCTCTGCTCTGGACCATATGGTCGGATATGGATAATCTTTGGCACAGATGTGTCAAATGGAAGCGTCCCATGAGCAACCGCTCATTCTGTTTTCATTCAACAGACGTTCTAATGATTAGAATAGATTAGAAAACAGGGGCCAAAGCCAGTAGAGTTCCTTCACTCACATCTGATTTACAGGACGGGTCAAGGCAAAGTATCAGCTACCCGGACAGCTTGCTAAACTCGTATAAGTATATCACAGCTGGTCTTCGTCAGTGACAAATTTTTTATATTTGTATTTTTGTGCTTACAAAATGGCATGTCATTATGAAAGTACCATGCATTTCGGTAACACAGGTAGGTAATTTATCTGCGTTTTCATGTGGAAAGTGTGTTTACAATGTCCTCAGAGGTTCTTATTGTAGTACAGACAGTAATTGCTAAATAAAAATTCTATAAAATATAATAAATAAAAATAAACGAATGAATGAATGAATGAATGAGCTTGTCACAGTACATTCTGGGTCTGTCTTATCCATGAATCATGCATGCACTGCTGTGTTAGATGCTACCAAAATTAGGTATTTCAGAAAGCAGCATGATGACCTTTTGGAAAAATGTTTTCATCAACAAAGGCCATTTATACTTTATACTTTGGGTTTAGGAACCAACTTTATGGTGGTGATATCAGAATGCAGCTGACCAAGCAAATAATGAATGGTGCATCAAAATTAATGGAATGTTAAATATGTGTGAGACCAATTAGTTATATATGTGATCAGACAGGGATATCCTTAAGTAACGGTTCATTAAAATGTTAACCCACCTAGCATTTGTTGTATTTTGCTTTGTAACTTAAGCATGATTGTAATTCTTTACAAGCATATTTTGCAGTAGGCTATTCATCCCAACTAACTGCTTCAAAAAACCTTTCTCTAATCTTTCTTCCCGTAAGGTAGCAGGACTCCTCGGATGAAGCCGTTTGCAGACCTGGCCTCAGATGACATCCAGCCATTTTTCTCCAGCCCACACCGTCCCAGGGAGCACAAAGTTGCTTACAAGTCTGAATAATTCAAATGAGAGGTTGCAGCAGCCACGCCGTGTTCCCTTTCGACAGATGGGCGGCGTGGGCTGCAAGGTTAGCATGCAGTGACGTTGAGCGGATCCACAACCCTGAAACAGTACAAATCAATGATCTGTTGGTTGACTTGTGGAGTGATGCATGCAAGCTAAAATCCTCTTGTAATAACAAATAATGCACGGCAGTCCAAAGGAAATCTGATGACAGCTTGTGTTTAGGTAATAGTTTGCATGTTAACATGCTTGCTGCATATCTACTTAATTGGACTGTGTGTGTTTTTTGTGCTTTTTTCAGTCTACTAGGCAGTCGTGCATCATAAACCTTGTGCAGAGGAAGCACACTTTATTGACTTTAAACAGTATACTGAAATACTGAAATTATGTACTTTTTTGTGCTTAATTGTGAAATGAATGCAATGTTTCCAGACACTCAACTGAATTTTAAATGCATTTGAATTAAAAGGTTTTATAATTTAATGTATAATAAAGGCAATTAGCTGAATATTAGAGTGAGTTTTTGTACCCACTTAAGTAGGACTTTAGTGCATCTTTATATGTAATTTCATAATTACTTATGTACTTATGTAATTACTACTGTATTTGGAATAGTGTTAAAGTTACTGGTGAATACTGACAAACATTTAGGCTAAAAACTAAAAATACTGATGTAATAGTTCTTAAACTTACGACATGCATTAAAGTGTTTGCAAGGAGGGGTTTCAATTTAATGCTTTTAAAGCTATTAACCTTAACGTAATATCCAATAACACACGGTAAAATGGAATAAAGTATTTCACATGTGCTTTAGTATGTTAGTCAACACGTCAAAATAAGTTATTTAAAGCATGGCAAAAGATCACAAAAACAACTGACATAATTAAAAAGTGCACTTTTTTTAAATGTACAGTATCTAAATGTATTAAGAAAAAATTGTAATGATAAGTACATGTTGTGTTCAGTAATGTTATATTATATTGATACTGTTTTTTTATATATATATTTTTAAAGGGGTCGTATGATGCGATTCAATTTTTCATTTCTTTTTGGAGTGTTACAAGCTCTTTGTGCATGAAGAAGTTTTGTAAAGTTGCAAAGACTAAAGTCTTCAAAATCCAAGAGATAGTCTTTTAAAAGTTAAGAGTCAACCACATCTACCTAAAATGGCTCGTTCTAACATGTCTACGTCACGATGTGGGAAGTTTGCATAATGCCGCCCAAATGTTCACGCAAAAATGTTCACGCAAATAAAGAAGGCATAACTTTTATTCTCGCTGTAGTATTGTTGTTGCCGCCATGTCGTGAAGGCGCTGTTTGTTTCGTTGTGAAAGCAAAACGATTAGTTTGGCCTTCTAAAAGAGGACGATATCTGCTTTGTCATGCCTTGAGCTGATCCGTGCTGGTCACTGAGGGGAATACATCAACTTTGCGCTGTGGATTGCGGGATCGGCTTTCACCGTGGACCGAAGCGGAGTCCAGCCCGGGGTCGTCAAATGTGGTTGCCACAAGCGACGCCCGCCCGCCACACTCACCTCAAGCCGGCTTGCTCATTCAGGCCTCGCACTCCGCTCAAAGCTAGCCGCCCTGTGAGTGACGACTGTGTTTCGTTTTGTGAAATCGAAACTACTTTGTTTGGCCTTCAAATGAGGACACGACTAGAAATCAGTGGTTTTTAAGTTGTATTTACAACACTGTTCCAAAACATTTCAACCCAAATATTCAGATGTTTGCAACGCATTTTATGGAGGACTGTTTACTGATCTGGGGAGTGTTGACTGCAATGCCGGCAGTTCTGACTCAAAGACTAAGTATGTTTTCATTTAAAGAATTTGCCACTGAAGATTAAAACGTGAGTTTTGAGCAGTGTAAAGTAGCGTTTGTAGTTTGTCATTTCTCCGATCACAAATGCAGACATGTTTTATGTTTACATGGCGCAATGCAAAGCAACGCGTAAAAAAACAGTATAAGTAATTATAATCAGTAAATATGTCCCCACTGAATGCAACAAATGCCTAGTTTATAATGGGTTTTGTTTTTGTTGTCGCTCCGGCCGGGACACGGCATTACAGTATGGTAAGGGGCGTAACTTTTCCGTCTCACTCTTTTGAGGTATTCGGCCAATCACAACGCACAAGATAGCTGGTCAATCAGAGCCCACCTCGCTTTTCAGACGATGAGCTTGTAAAAATCGACACGTTCAGAAAGGCTGAGCTAGAGGAGAAACAATAATGTACAGTATGTGGAAATAATGTGTTTTTTAACCTTAAACAGCATAAACATATTTCATTACATCAAATACACAAAATAATGTTATTTTTCGCAACATCATATGACCTTAAGCTTTGAAGTCACACTACAAGTGTATAATCAGTACCAGTACATTTTTCACAAGGGATTACACAAATTGTGTACATTGTGCAAAGGGTTTTGTTTTTTAACACAAACATGCATTACGTTAGAGCTGTAAGCATAATAAAGACACTGGATGCACAACATTTTAAGCAATAAAGATATTTTACTGATGCTGCTTTCAACCATAGCCTAGTTTTTTTTTTTTTGCTTCCATATTTTGTTTGCGTTTGAATGTTTAATGCCTAACTCATAGGTGCACTTTAAGGCAGCATTTATTTTATCTGCTGATTTTTGAACTCATTTTCCTGGTTTGTATGCTGCTAACATCTCTTACTGAACCCTGAAATAAAAACAGTAATTGAAGTGCAGTAGCCTGCGTTCTTTAAACAATGCTTCTGTCACTCTTCCAGGCGTGTTCTTCTGCCGCCAGAATAAGAAGAAGAAAAAAAAAGACCCAGATGTGGAGGAGAACCAAAAGTAATATCTGCTCGCAGATAAGCAGTTGGCTGAGGAATATCCACACACAGAGATATGACCTGGTGCTTCTATCATAATTCTCACGAGACGTGACGCGTGTAACCACATTTTTCTTCTAGTAAGACGACGATGAAACTACTTCAAGGACAAAGACATGATGCATGTGTTCCAGTCTGATGATGAAGATTGGAAATATCTTACTACATAGATCTCTGATGGCCACTGTGTTCACTGCTGTCCTTGGATTTCTCATGAATCCGAATCTCTTTTTTTAAAGGATGTTTGGATGGACACTGAACCTGAAAGAGACAAACTGCACTGTGATCAGCCCATTACACTCCTTTAGGAATTACATACAGTAGTATTACTAAAAATACCATTGTATCTCATATATGTGGCGAGATACCATGTATATATATAGCCGTGTATATATTTAGCTCCATCAGCTGTTGAGCCTTCTGAAGGAGGCACATTAATATGTATTGGATGCCTTGAGAGTGAGATTGTCATGCTGCCAATAAAATAAGGAGGCCCCAGGGGGGGGGGGGAAAGAACTAACTTTAATAAGCACTACCCATCAGTCAGTTTTTGCTGAAAATTAAATTATAAATGTGTTTATATATTTTACAAACATTTGTATATATGTATATATGTATATATGTACATATATATATATGTATATGAGGAACGATAATATATATATATACGTATCCAGTGCTAGTTAAATGCTCTGACATTGTTAAAAGGGATTTTGTTGTATTTAATTACTGTCCATTGTATTGTTGTGTTGATAGAGTATTCGAAACAAATTATTAAGTTTGAATCCGTGAAAAAAACAACTCACACTAAATTACAACACAATATGGTTATATACTATATATATATAGATATAGAGAATAGATATATAGTATATATTCTATAATCTATATATGTATTGTTTTATGAAATAATGTTTTAAATGGATTATTCATAAACAAATAATAAGTATGATGTAAAGCAGTTTCCCAATACAACAAGAGGCTGATTTTTTAAAATAAAAGGCAATATTATGAAAGATCATTCTGAATCTAACATTCAGATCCGGGAATGAGACACAATTGTAAAAACAGTGACAAACTGTGGACACAATACAGACTGAATACGTATAAAATGTGTGGTAAGTTTGTGTCATTGATCAGCAAAATAATCAACGAATTTCACGAATTCACCGTGTTATATGAAAAACAAACATTTTTTTTTTTTTTTTTTTTATAAATTAAAAAAAAAATTTAAGAATCATCCATTTATGCGCACAATCACTTCTGCAAACATCTGGCAATTTCAAACACCTGTCTTTTCTTCACTTAATTAGTTCAGTCTTCAGGTACATTTTGATATGAAATTGGTCACATATTGATTTTAAACTGATGGTCAAATGAGTTTTAAAGGATTCCAATTTTGGTAGAACATGACTGACCAGATGTTTGTGGATGAATCTGATATTGGATTACATGAATGATTAATTGTTTATTGCAGAGCCCAGTTGTGTTTGCAAATGAAAAGAAATGAACGAATGAAAGACTGAGTTTAATTTTTCTGATACACAACAAGACTTTTAATGCTTTTTATTAAAGCATTGGTTAGTTAATGCAGCATTACAGATAAACCGTCATATGAATCAAACCAGAAATACACAGCCTCTAAATGCAACACATCACTTTGTGTTCTGCTTGAAGTATTGCTTCAACTTCTTTGTAACACTTTTAGATGAAGAAATGCATGTAATTGCTACAGATTGTCACCCGCGTTCTGCGTGTGCACCACAAAAAACAAAAAAAAAGAAGAGAGGGAAAGCCAAGGCCAGAGAAAGCAGCTGACAAAACTCTGTCTACAGCAAGTGGCCTATACAAAGTGAAGAATTTCTTTGAATCATTTGGCACTTTCAAGGATCATTACATGCCTATGTGTGTCATTCCCCCTGTAGAGATCAGGGTATTCAGGAAAAATTCAATCAGTTTGAATATTAACATAATTGAAATGCATGACTGCATTGTGTTTTCCTTAACATGTACATAACCAACAATATGCACCATCTGCACTTCTGAAAAAAAAAGAATAAAAACCAACAAATGTTCTTTCAAAGCGTAAACCAAAGGAGTCCTTCCTGTGTATTCATTCTGAGAGTTTTAACAAAACACGCTCACCTTGACATTAACTCAGCACTGAGTCTTATCTACACAAGTTACTAGCAAACGACTTCTTAAAGTGTCACGTCTTTTGCTGAGAAGTGACAGAAAACTCTGACCTTGAGGGCGAGTTGTGTCCTTCGCATTCACTGGATCCTATGCAACACACATTGACGTGGCCCAACATTTAGTTCCACAATGCTGAGCTCCACAGTTTTTTTTTTTTTTTTTTTTTTGGGAACAAACAGGCAAGGGGGAGGGGAAATTAGTCACTTGCGCTTTGTAAGGCTGATGTAGTGTTCTTAATTGGTGTTGGGCCTTCTGGGCTCAGGCTCAGTCAAACGGAGAGAGCTCGACCCAGAGTGGCGCCCTGCAAGGACGGCTCGCCCTCGCCGCCATGTCCGGCCAATAGCGCCATACATCACACGCGACAGACTGAAAATGAATGCCAGCAGAACTCGGGGAGCCCACGCGTGCAGCTGGAGTGCTAATCAGACTCATCACAAATGTGTGTTCAAATGCTTTCTAAATTCATTTAGTCCTTTGAACAACAAAGAGCACAGCCCGTGTTGTACAGTGAGAAAGACACCAAACAGCTGCAAGAAAATATGAGCTTAACGCAACGTGCAACATTATTCAACTCTATAAATCACAGATTGTCACGTTTTCACCCAATGTTTGGAGTTGCTGACTTCATTAGTAATTCTATCTGCACGAGTCGGGTAAGAGACAAGTAAGATGAATGTGCTTTGTTTTGATGAATGCACATTTTGTGTTGCACAATTAAGCCAGTTTCGCTCTGGGTGTCTTTTGAATCCTACATTTATTTTTATTTGCGTAAAGGCAGAGTTTGAGTCTTTCTGTTAGGTTTCCAGAGAGATACTATTTAAAAGTCCCAATATGAGTGTATTTATCTAGAGGGCAAAGGTTTTATTTTAACTTTTTCTTTTTTTGGTTAATTGCCTGAAATAAGGACTGTGGTTAACACAAGCTCAAGATATATTCACATTTATTCTAAAACAGAAGCTACACCAGTAATGATTTTACTGTTGTGTAAATGTGGTTGCTAAGAAGGGATAAACTGGGACTCAGAGTTTAAACACATTACATGATACAGGTAAATAATCTACCTTACTTTATTTGACAGGTACCTTAATGGCATTATATTAGTACTAAAAATGTAAATAGTAGTCCTTAAATGGCACTTTTTTTAATGTTATGGAGAAGGGTGCTGATATGTATGTGTTGTATGGTTGTGGCTGAGGTTGTAAGTTTGTTAACAACATCCTGCTAGGGCTGCATAGGCAAATATCTCTATAGCAAGTCTGGTACAACACTGTGTTGTGCATGTTCGTAAAAAAAAAAAAAAAAAAAAATAATAAATATATAGTATATATATATATATATAATAATATATTATATATAAGTATAATATAATATATATTATATTCTATATACTATATCTAATCAGGGATGAACAAAAAAAAAAATAATAAACTTGTGTGTGCTCTCTGAGTTTATTTCTGGGAATAATCCAAAGCCCTATGACTGATATGATATTTTTCTGAGGTAGTATGCCAACTCAGGTGGACCTACACAAATATGTCATACTTAGACAAGTTTTAAGAGGAATGTTATTAGATTTATATAATGTAAATGTGGTAAACATTTATTTTAATAGTCCACTTTAGTTTACCACTGTGTGAGCACTTTGCAATTACATGTTAAAGACAGTCATTGGAGTATTAGTAGACTGTCTGTTTAATATATGCTAACACTTTATTTTGATGGTTTCTCAACAGATATTCAACTGACTATAAATAATTTTGCAAGTACATGTCACCTTTTTCTACAAACCCTAAACTATATCTGTCTACTAATATTCTAATGATAGTTAGTTGACATGTAGCTGCAAATTAATGAGAGTCTGTGTTGCCTTGCAAAGTTACTTATATTAATGACATCTATTGGTAAAGTCTCACTAATGGTGAATCCCTTAGTGAAAGTCTGTGTCATTAGTATAACAATCAGTGTGTAGGCACTAGCAAGCGTGACTGCAGTGTGAACTGGTGGAAAAGCAAATCAGATCTGGACTCATGTACTTCAGTTTAAACAGTTGGTTTAATAAAATCAGTTCCCCTTCAGGAACACGAGCTGCATCGAAACGCTACGGGAAAGCCTCAGCAGACACCGCTAGAATCACATGTGTAATCAGTCCAATGGATGGGCGAGACGTCACGGATGGGGTGAGGTAGCGACCAGGAAGCAATAAACGGCCATGTGCGTTGAAACCGGCGTCAGGCTTTTGTCATTCAGCAAGGCTCTGTGTGTGTGTCAGTTTGAATCGGTTGTGGTATTATTTAGTGTTGTCGTCACGAAATCTCAAGACAAAACCAGACACCTAAGGCGAGGGCAGGCAGTGTTCAGTCTGTGTGTTCCTCCCTGCCCGCGTTACTTTACGGGTGGGGATACACACCGTTTTTTGTTGTCTGCTTGGGAGCAAGCATGCAGAGTCAGCTCTCGAAAAAAAAGGAGCTGACGGCCCGTTTTGGTAGCGTTTGTTACTGCCTTGCTTCGCTCTCAGAGGGCTCTCTTTGAGAAGAGAGCCTTCACTAGCGTTCCTCGCGGTACCGGCCCCGCTTTCGCCGAGGCGGAGAGGCAGCTGTGCTCATGGGTTTCGCGTATGGATCCAGTGGAGGGAATGTAGACGGGCGCGTCCCTATCTACTTCCTTAACCACCAGATCCGGTGCCCGCTCTCGGGGTTTCGGAAGCCCGCGCTGCGGTACTTCCCCCCGGGGAGAGGGCGCGACGCTCCGCCTGTCTTTTTGATACGGAGGGCGTCAAAGAGCTCGCCAGTTGCACAAGCATCAGTTACACAAGCATATTATGCCTGATATTATAATGAGCCGCATTAATGGGGAGCGGAGCTCGCGCAGTCGGCTCTCGGGGCGTTTGTGCGCTTTCCGCGTTAAAGCGCTTGCTTCGCGGGCACGTCCAAGAGTGTTGTCCGTGCCTGTGATCTTGCGAGTGCGGTCTCGCTCTGCTGAGGCAAAAAAACGGGTTTGGGGTTTTTTTTAATAAAATTTTTTTTTAAATAAAATTTTTTTTGTTTTTTTCCGGGGGGTTTTTGATGTGAATCTTATTACACTAGACCGTATTTACTCGTCTGTTGTTTGATTGCATTTAATTCTGAGGAATGAAATGAAGTATTTGTCTGACTATGAGAGGTTAGATATACAGGGGCTCTTGGGATAAAAAAAAATCTTGAGTAAGAGCACGTGTTTACCTCTCTTCCTCTGAGGAGGTTGAGGCGGTCAGCAGGGGCTGCTGGGCGGGAGCAGTCCCAACCTACCGTGTTCCAGCCCCTCATTCTGGGGGCCTCACTTCTCGTACTCCGCAGAGTCTAGAGTCGAGAGCCGAAGGCTTCTAGCGGAAGGCGGTTATGCGGACCGTCATTTTCTTGCTGGATAGTCTTCGTCATAAATGTCCTGACCCCTAAGGCCAAGGACTTTTTGAGGGTCAGCTCCCTCTGGGGAAAAGCGGTGTACACCGCATTAAACGGTGCCCGTCTCTCCTCAGTGCCCAGGAGAGCCCCCCCCCCGGTCTGCCAACCCTGCCGTGTTCCAGGGCGCAGCGGTCTCCGGCGAGCGCTCTCTCAGTTACTGCCCGGAAACGTAGCGGTGCTAAGAGGCTTGCGACCTCCACGGAGGTCTCTAGAGCAGCTAGTACGGTCATCCCCTGCCGGTCTGCTGCTTCAGTGCACCAAACTAGCCGCTCTAGTTACACCAGAGGTCAGTCTCGAGAGACTGATTCCCTTAGTATAGAATAATGGAGCGCGGAAAACTACTGTCCAAAGGTGGCTCAGTGGGTCTGCACACGGTAGTTGAAGAGGCCAACAGAATCAGTGTGGTTCTCCTCCGCATCAATGTCAATGGGGCCTTTCCCACCTGGTGGCCCACGAGAGGCTTCGGTAATGGAAGAGAATAGACACTCTCTGGGAGGAGGCCCATCGAGGTGGTCCCTCGCGCGCAGCAGAGTCCGTGTCCTTTTTTACCGTGGAAGGCACTTTCACTGATGCCCTTCATCTTTCCTCATCACATGAAGTTCCTGAGGTTTGCTTTTGGGGCAAAAGGGGGGGGGGGGGGGGGGCCTACCATACCGGTTCCTTCGTGGGCTTCTTTGCACTTCATCACACATTTCACGATCAACCCATCGACGATTGGTTGATATTAGCTCAATCGGAGCAGATGGTGGTTCGATATCGAGATGTCGTTCTCGCTCACACGAAGGAGCTGGGGTTAAGACTTAACGCTAAGGAAATTGTGCTTTCTCCAGTACAGAGAACCACTTATCTGGGCGTGGTGTGGGATTCGACCATGATGTAAGCACGTATGTCTCCTGCTCGGATCGAGTCGATCCTCGTCACGAGAGTGAGAGAAGGCCGGTCACTCACTGTCAAGCAGTTCCAGACTGCTGGGTCTGATGGCAGCCGCGTCCAACATGGTTACTTTTGGCCTGCTGTACATGAGACACCTACAGTGGTGGCTTAAGACCAAGGAGTTCCCCTCGAGGGGAAACCCGCTTCGCATGATCAAGGTCACGCGGTGGTGCCTAAGTTGCCGTAAAATCTCTTGGGAGCGGTCATGAGTGGCCGCTCGGCCCGCAGCCTATGGCTGCATAAGTTGGCTGGAGATGCTGGCTGTGTTTCTAGCTTTGAAACACTTCCTCCCATGCCTAAGAGATCGCTAAGTGTGGGTGCGTATCGACAACACAGCAGTGGTATTTTATACATGTGGGGGCAGACATCCTGTCAAGGCAGGGTCCGAGGCCCGGGGAATGGATGCTTCAACCCGAGGTGGTGAAGCAGATATAGAGAATTTTTGGCCAGGCTCAGGTGGACATGTTTGCGACTCAGATGACATCGCACAGTCCCCTCTGGATCTATCTGACTCATCGAGCTCCACTGGGGCTGGATGCCATGGTACAAACGTGGCCGAGGCTTCGTCTGTACACCTTTCCCCCGATTGTTTTACTCCCGGGAGTTCTGGAGAGAGTGCGCTGGAACGAGGTCAGTCGACTCCCAGTAGCCCCGTTCTGGCCGGGCCGAGTATGGTTCTCAGACCTGATTCCTCCCCTCGACGGTGTTCCATGGGAGATTCCCGTCAGTAGAGATCTCCTCTCACAGGCGGAGGGAACGCCCCCGCCAGGAGCTGTGGGTGTAGCCTCTGAGGAGGCACAACTCATAGCGTTTGTCTTCTCAACCAAGCTAGTTCTTCTGGGAACCCATGGTTACATACGTAAACCTGGAGCAGATTTCCCCTGTGGAAAAAAGCATGAAAACTTATAGGGCCATAACCACCCATAATACCATAAAATAGCAACAGTGGAAACAGACACTCCAATCAAACACTGTGGAAGTGTTTTGCACAGGCCAATATACTGTAGTTGAAAAGTAATAATTTAATGACACATATAAGGTCTGATCTTGAAAACAAGGGCACGGAAGTGATAGTAAGGATAGTTTGGTATTGTTAACCTTAAGTAAATAAAATATTAAATGATTCCCTTGTTGCCAATTCACTTAAATTGGTTTTTTATTAAAAATATGCTTTTTAGCCCAGTCAAAGAGGGTCATTAGATTTAATTATACTATAAAAATTTCTTTAGGCTGTAAATATGGATAGGTTGTTAGGGTTGTTAACTTAAAATACGCTTCTTCCCCTGTGTGATTTGGAAATTGGAAAGGGCCCAGCATGAAATTTTGTAGGTCTCGACCAATCTGACAACAACTAATTTTTATTTGATTAACAAATCAATATTCTTTAGATGAACAATCGTTTCCACGTTCCCTCCCCTCACTCAATATAACCTGGAGCCAGGAAGGATTTCTGCAGAAACAAGGAAACAACAGGCCCTGGTCCATCAGCATGACAAACTAATCATGATATTCATGGTTTCTATGACACCCCAGGAATGTGAGTTTAGAATAACCCCCCACTTAAGTCCCTAGGAAAGCCAGCAGGAGAGTAAGAAGCAGAGTAGAACAGAAATGGATCTTTTCTACTAAATAATTTCTGGAAAACCTTGCTTTTGAGACATATGGATAAGATAGGAACACACATGTCCTTCAGGCATTGGGTTTATATTATTGTCTCGTGTGTATTTGTGTCTTGTTGAAATGGTTTTTATACTGTGATTTGTCAGAGGTTTATAATTCGAAACACACTCATGTCTGTAAGCTTTCACTATAAGTAAATATACCATGGTCTAGTATCTATTAATTCGGATTATTCGGATCGAGAATGATCTAATTGAGAGTGTATATTGTATGGTTATACCTATGCAACATATTAGTGTTCGAAGAGTCTTTAATCATTGGTACACCAAGCTCATATGCAAAATTACCAGGCTTTAAAACAAAGGGGTCATTTAAAACAAAAAGCCCCCCCTACCGTATCTCAGAACCCCCACTTGCAATTGAGGTTTCCGGATTCCTCATTGGACAGCCAGAGAGCTTGAGTCCAGCTGTGAGAGGCGGCCTGTGTGAAGTTGAGAGGGCGGTGATCTTTGCAGGGTTAAAGGCCACAATTCATTGTGCAGCCAGTGTCGGGTAGTTGGTTTGGGTAGAGTTTGTTGGGATTATGAGAGGGGGTTGGTGCGCGAAGAAACCGCTGTCCCAGAACATCATTAAGCTTGCCAGGGAGGTCCCGGCCTTGTCCTTCCATTTTTCAAATCAGATCTCTGATCCAAAACGGGTTTGATTTTTCATCAACCAACTCAGCCAAAGATCATTGGGCCTTAAAGATTGCATCAGGAAATTCTCTTTCAGACACGTCGAGACTCGCAAGTATCAATTACTCTAGTGCTTATTAATTACTTACATAAGTAATCAGGGACACCTTTTACCACAAGGGTGTTTTTGAAACTAAGAATTGACGCTTTGCTCTCAGGTTGTGTTAGATCGATGAATCATGCAAATGGTTCCATAAATTAATTCTTAGCTCGTTCTGTACTGAGTTAACTAAACCTTTCCCTATACCAACTGTTGGTGTGGTCTGGGGTATGGTGTTATTTGTTTGTTGTTGTATGTGGGTGGGGATGTGTGGTGGTAGTTCGGTATTGTGTGTGTGTATGGTGTATTGTTTTTTATTTTTTTTAGACCAGTTTTTAGTGTGGTATGTAGGTAGGTGGAGACCAGTTTATGTGGTGTTTATGTAGTCTGTTAGAATTGTTAAGTGTTTATGTTAGTAATATAACCTTATTTGTATCACACTTGATGTGGTTCATTGTTTTCTTATAACTGGAGTCACTTAATCATGAAGATTTATGCTACAAGCTTTTGTAGATTTGTACAGTAAGGAAGTTATTTCCTTAACCAGGAAATTAACGTTCTTAGAATTGACAGAAAGTTGACCCTGAGAGGTCAAGTAAATACCTACAGCGGATCTAAAAATAGGAAATAATTAATTATAAATAGTTATGGTTAATTATTCATATTTCCTCATGAGCTGATTCGTTACAATTTGCAATTTGAACCCAACTCTTATCACTCTCTACCCTTACACTCCATTTTTATTAGCATATTTTCACAGATGTTATTGACATTGGAAATTCAGGCAGCTCATATTTCTCAGCTGTGTATCTGTCCACTCCACTGAGCTTTGCCAACTTGTTGATTGTCTGAAATTATCTTGTTATTGTGGAACAATTAATGAATATAGTGGATTAAAGAGTTTGTAGTAGAACTGTAACAACTCACTATTCACTTAAAACTTTTCCTTACCCACTTCTGATCAATCACTTGCAAACCAGCTGGACAGAAATATTTGGCAATTCTCCAGCATCTAACAGTCACAGATTGTTTTCTCTTAAATTAAATGTTACAGAGGTCATATCACGAAAACATGAATTGTCCTTGCTTAATAAGCTAAACTTTTGTAAGTTACAAAAACAACTTATTCAGAAATCAATAGAATTTTAGGGGAATAAAATATTTTTATTTTTATTTTCTTAAAAGTATGATTTGTCCCTTTGATCTCAAATCAAACTGACAGGAATATGGGAATTCAGGGAGTGAAGCGTTTTGTGTGTCAATATTTCCGTTTTAAACATAATCAGAATGTAATTTCCACTGAAAAAGTGATGGATTATTTTGATGCCCAGCACCATCTGGCTACATCAGAGCCTTTCTGTGGATGTTTTACTGTTGTTGTTTGCTCTGGATTAGAATTGTATTCTTTGAGCTATAAAGCGTCACATATTGCACAGAAACACAGTCCAATCAGAGCTCACTCTGTATGCTATGCGGTACTGAGGCCTCCTAGAATTAACTCTCTTGTTTGTTCTTGAGACTGACTAGAATGTTTAAACATTATTCACCACAACTTATATGTGAATGTAGTGTATGCACAGACTAGATATACAATGCGGTCATACATGATGCATTTTTTTGCATTTCAGTTTTATATCCACAGTTTTATATTAAAAGGGTATTTTTCACAGTAAATTACATTTTTGCTCTAAATTCACCAAAATATAACCATGTGGCTATACCCGTTTTCAGATTATACATTGTAGTATAATTGAATTGTGCTTATTTTATAAGAATCGTGATGGAAAAAATCATAACACAAGTTGCAAAACAAATCATTACATGACTAATCTGTTAAAATAAAAATGAATAGTTTTAACTCCAAACTCAGATTGACTCGGAAAAAAGGAGGGGAGGAAAGAGGAAAGGGGAAGAAAAGGAGGGAGGAACGAAAACAGTTATGAGTTGCATGCCACATAGACACACAATCTATATTATATATAATGCAGCAATTGAAAAATGAAATAGAACTTTGGGTTAATAAACTATGATAAAATGGGTGGAGATTTATTAGCTGTGGATGATTATGTGATCATGTGATTACTTTCAATAATCTTTTCAGCATATATTGATTAATTTTCAATTAATTACTTTAGATTAATCTACCTATCATGCAATTAATTAGATTTTTTTTATTGATGTTCTAATTATTTTACATGCATGCATGTGTTCATGCAAAGTAATAATGTTGATAAGAAGTCATATGTCATTAAATCAATGGATGAAAAACAACACATGTCGTGTTACAAGAGCAGACACTTCTAGTCAGTTTTTAGAAAGTCATGAAGATTATTTGAGCAGCTGTGGCACTTATCAAAGGTTCTTCTGCTTCTCTCTGTCAATACGGGTGAAGGAGTTAGCAGGAGGAGGTCCAGAACGGTAGATGTGTGTAACCTTCATGACACCCTTCATTACTGGGCACAGTCTGACAGCGGCTCTGTAGAGCAGATGGCGGGGGAGGGGACATGATCTGAACCGTTCAATCTCTCATGCTTTAACCCAGCAGTGGACCCAAAACAGATCCCAGCGGCACCTCAGAGCCTGTCCTTGTGAAGGTGCATGGATGGAGGGTAGCACAGGGCTGGGTCAGCCTGCATGGGGTAATCGTCCTTTCACAATCTCCTGCCATGCACTGGTAATCATCGAGGGTAACATTTGTGATAGGGCAAAACCTCTGAATACTTTCATTTGCATATCAGAAAGGTTGGCTACTGATTTGGCTTGGCTTTGAGTTTTATGAGTTAAGATTCTGCTGCCTAAAAGACAGAGACAATTGTAAGCATGGGTGCCACTTTGCATTAAAAAGTGATAAGAACAAGTTTTTAATTATTTGTAGAGTATAAAGGTAGAGGTCTTCACTGGATGGATTTTTCAATTTCGTTTTCTCTTTTTTAGCGCCAGAGCAACAAGTAAAAAAAGATTATGTCCCGCTCCCTCCCAAAATATGCTACTGCCTGCAATTTTCATGTTTTGTCCCACTTCTGACTGCCAAAGTCCACAGAAAGTGGTCTATGTAGATTTTTTTTTTTTTTTGTCCAGTCCTGGTTGGGTTGTATCATCTGAAGTTCCAGTGAGGCTATATTTTTTTCCAATTCCCAAACAAACAACGCTTCTGATATCAAGCACCAGACTTCAGTGTGTTTTATGTAAGCACCTTTACTTTTACCAGCAGACAAAATAATGTGTCTGGACTGTAACAGACAATCCAGAATCATTGAGAATAGCGGACCCTCTGTCTGTAAAATGTTTATTTTTTGTTGCACAATAGGTGAACAACACAAATAACATTTTGTACCTTAAAGTGTCATGAAACCCCCATGTTTCAGCACTGGTCTTTAACACCTCAGATCTGAAAAAGACTCCAGAAATGGGCATGTAAAACTGCGGAAAAGTGGGAGTGTACAACACACTCATTATACAGATAGATTAATATTAAAATATCTTTAAAACAGAAAGAATAAAGGCAGTCACTTATTGTCTACTCTTCTTTGAATTTTCACTCTATACAGTATATCATTGTTTGCGGTGTATCACAATAGTCCGATTCCATCGCGTTCATGATCAGACGAGCCACAGCTGCCACTATGTACAGTATCACGGCATGCCCTTATTGCATCTTTTATTTGAAGAAGACATATGTGTACATGCTGGTTCATGTTTGGAGCACGGGAGAATATGAAATATGTTTAGCCTAAACTTGAAACACACTTGCTCCGGTCCGGATATGAACTATGATCCACACAGCGAGTGTTGTTAAACTCATCGCAGCATTCAGCGCAGAAACCGCTCTCTCATGCACGCTCCACGTGTTAGATATTAAATATTGTTACGGTCATGTTTACAGAAATGAACTGACAGCGTGTTAACTCTTTCATAAGATTTGAATTCTCAGCTGTAAGACGACTTCATGCATAATACAGCAGAGAGATTGGATCTTAAGAATTAATTCTCATGAATAATAGGGCCTACTGAAAAAATCTCAGAAAACTGATGACGTAGACGTGCACTCTCCAGCCACGGCAACCAACCATCACTCCAGATTAACGCATATACGTCCCTTTTAGTGACGTAGGCTCAACTTTTCTTTTTGAACCGGAAGAACAAAATTGCTTCAAAAAATTAAGAAAAAAAAAACTAACCACTTTTACCTTAATAATAGTCATAATGAGTGCTAAATTGTTTTCTCTGATGTGCAACCTGTTCATGTTAACATCTAAAAAAATGTGTTTTAGGGTTTCACTTTAAAGGCAGGGTAAGTGATTTGGTTCAAAAACATGATGGTTGAAAGTCTCTTCACATTCCGACAGCAATCACTAAGATAAGTGGTCTAAATGTATTTATATTTTCGTATATCTGTGGAAGGCATGGTACCATGACATGTTTGTCCAATCCTCTGGCAATACAGCCTGAACCACTGTAGTTAAATCACCCCTTACATGTACGATTTCTGAAAGATCTCTCCTGAAAAAAGAGGCTGCATAGTCACAGAGGTCGTGCTGAGAGGCCTTGGTAAACCCAACGGCAGAATATGTGAGCATGATCCCAATCAGTTCTATCGTAAGGAGCATCATTTTTAATGTTTAAATCTCTCTATGGGTGCTTCTCAAATGGAAGGATGCATCTAAGTAAGGATGCATCGAGTCCTCCTGAGGCTTTAAGTCCTGCTCCACATTAAATGCTAGAATGAGACCTTTTTTTGTTTTGTAATTGAACAAACTCAGTGCCGATTCATTGTCAGCAAATAGTTTTTCGTGAATTGGAATATGTGCAAAGGTTTGTGGGTGACTGAATCAAAGGATACACCGAAAGCGTCCTTCAAAAAATGGCTGAATGAAGCAACCGAAACAAAGAAGGCCTAAAAAGGATCCTTCAAATTGAGACGTCCTTCAATGGGGCTTGATGACATGGCAGCCATATTATGCAGCCTTACTAGTTATAGACTGAGAGTGCATGCTCACCCCCCCCCACCACCCCCCCCCCCCCCCCCATTAGCTAGGAAACAAAAAAATGCTCTGGTCTTTCAGGATGTCCTTGGGATGTGCAATGTTTTGGGAGTTTGCTTTTCTGAGGGGAAGGGACTCTGGATACCTAGTGGCATAGTCTACAATCAGTAAGACCCCACTAGGGAGCCACAAAGGACAGGACACCATCCTTTAACCATAAAGAAGAGCGAAAGTTGAGCCAACTGGGAACCGCAGTTGCTTTTCCTCATTACAGTTTTTTTTTAATTGCTAACATCCCTTTGTCCAATCTATAATCACATTTTCAAAACTCTAAACACAATTAGCAAAACATCCGCCTGTTGTGACCATACCATTAAGACAATTTGTGTTGTTTTCACACAATATTCAGTCAATTAACATGTTTCTAAAACGCTTAAATTTTCTTTTCACACAAGCTTACCCCATACCAAAATCATGAATCTTTCTTTTCTTTTTTACAAATGCTTAAACACAGCAAGACCTAATTTTCCAAACTTTAAATATAGTGTAAAGCATCTACTTCTGCAACAAAAGAGCTAATAAGAATTATTTTAATGACTGATAATTGAGAAATAGCTAATTCAAATCTTAATTAATAATTTAAAGTCTTCCATTACATGGCCATGCACAATAAAAAGGCACTCTCTGGATTGGTTTTGTTCAAAACAATACAGAACAACACAGAGAAGCAGAAAAAGAAAATGTCTGGACGAGGGAGAGGAGTAGTTGGACCAGGACTATCTGGTTTGGTTCGGCTACCAAATCAGACATCAAGAGACTACAACAAACAGTCAGGACTGCTGAGAGGATTATTGGCCCAACCTCCAATAACTTTACACCTCTAGAGTGAGGAAAAGGGCTAAGAAAATCACTTTGGACTCCACACACCCAGCCCATTCTCTCTTCGTACTGTGGCCTTCTGGTCTGCGCTACAGACCATCATTTTCTGTTTTTCTTATATTACTGTTAAAATTCCTATGCATTCCTATGCACTGTAGGTTTGCACTATGTCCATACTTTCTTCTGCACAGGAAGCTCCTGTCGTCAAGTCAAATTCCTTGTGTGTGTAAACATGCTTGGTAATAAAGCTCTTTCTGACTTCATGACAAGGGAGAAGGAGAGGTAGGGGCAAAAAGCAAAGGGCTGTATGTTGTTTTTTTTCACATACAGAAATTTCATTTTGCCAATAAAGCCTTTACTTCAGCAATTCTGTCACTTTTCTTTTACGTTCCATAAAGTACTGATGACTCCTTCACTATGCTGTGCACATGCGATCTAAAATTATCCAACATTACACACACACACAAAAAAGAGTTCAGCTGACTTATTATGATTATTATTATTATTAGGTCTTTTTTTAATGGTATCTCATTATTGTATGTTATATACAGGTCGAACTGAGACATGACACAGGAATGCAGTTTTGTAATGCATTAATTGTATCATTTTGACAGTTATGCAATAGATCATACTATAGGTTTCTCTATTGGATAGAACAAACCTGGGCCGATGTTTTGACTGAATGACTCGATTTTGAATCGGGTTTGCTGTGTTTTGATAGAGTTAGTATATGTAGAAAAAGGTATTCAGCATTTTGAAATTTAGAGTTTGTATTTATTTAACAAAATTTGGTTTTGGCCAGGAAATTAACTATTTGGCTTTTGGTGTGATGTAGGGGAGTCGTTGTGTTAAGAGTTTAGAAAAAGTACTTTAATTATTGGTAAATGCTTGTTAGCAATTGAAAAAAAAACTGTAACAGTTGTTTAATTTGTTCCCAACGATGCATGAGCTGATCATATTTTTCTGCTCCCTCTTAAATTAAACACCAGGAATGAATTTCTGAAAGCAATCAACCAAAGCCAGTGACATAGGTTCAATTCCCAATGAAAAGCAAGAACTGACAAAATGTGTTTGAATGCAATGTAATTTGCTTTGAATAAAAGCATTTGCCAAATGTGTAAATCATTATCTTAACCAATCTATCCGTCTAATGAATGGTTCACTCCTCCTAACTGGATAGGCCTTTTTGGTAAATCAGCATCTAGCTGTTGTTCAAATCCCTAACAAACCAATATTCGTGGCTTGTTGAGACATTGACTGACCTTGTGTCCCTGTTGGCACATTTCTAAAGGTATGTTTTATGGGTGTTTGTCAGCCATTGACGCAAACCTCTTCCATCACTCTTCTTGACTCTCCTGCATGCGGGAGTACTTTACGAGGTCAAGCAGAGTCCTCTCTCCTAGTTCACTGGCATAAGCATCGTTGGGAACAAGGAAATGTAGTATTCTGCAACTTCAAGTGACAGTTGTCCATGAAGGAGCCAATTTTGAGGCAGCCGCATCTGCTGTGTTGCTTGAATCTTGAGTGCGCACCCACAGACAAAACATGCATGTTGACAATTGCAGCAAAATTCACAATGGAGACAGACCATCT